>CAUYQU010074615.1:0-44270 GCA_963574635.1 Cheracebus regulus
GGGGAGATAGCATGGGGAGAAATGCCAGATATAGGTGAAGGGGAGGAAGGCAACAAATCACACTGTCACGTGTGTACCTATGCAACAATATTGTATGTTCTTCACATGTACCCCAAAACCTAAAATGCAATAAAAAAAAAAAGCTCTGAATTTATCTATGTCAAAAAGTTGTCTTGACAGCAAATTTTTAAAGAAAGAAAACATGTCCCAAATGGTATCACATACAATGCAGCAATCCCTGGATGCGTGGGAGTGCATAAACTTGAGTTCCAACTTGGCTACATACTTATGAGACTTTAGCAGAGTCACTGTTTTTTCATTTTTCATGTCATCCATCTCAAGGCTATAATTTTATTGACATTTCCTTCAGTACAGGCAAAGCTTAAATACCAAGTATTCTAGATTGATTATAAAAATGACTCCAATTCTTTCTTTCCCTGTATCCACAGCATTCACAATATGACTTTGAAGTTACTTTCATGACAAGAGCCTATTTTTCCAACCTTTGGATCAGAGTTAGACTTGTGTGACAATGTGCCAGTTTCAAGCCCAGGCTTCACATGGCTTCTACTCACTCTCTGCTGTACCTTTGGACAAGTCCAGACTAGCTTTTTGAAGAAAAGACAGCATAAACAGGAGAGCCAAGTCCTGTAAGCTGAGGCAATTCCAGACCAGTTAGCTCCTAGTCCACTTGCCAGCTGAGTACAGATGCATCCGAGACTCCAGCAGAGATAAGATGCGATTTACTGAGACCAGACCAGACTGTTGGAAGTGCCCAGGTGACATACAGACTCATGAGTTGTTATTTTAAATTACATGCTTTGGGGTTATTTGTTATACAGCTTTATTATAATAAGAGATAAACTGTACAGGAAGAAAACAAGGCACTTTCAAAACAATGTGTTTTACCAATATTTCATTGTAATCATCGCTATCAATTAACATCTCCCTTAAAGGAAAAAAGGAAGACTTCTAGGCAGAAATATAGATAAAATATATTCATGAGAAAATTATTTTTTCTTTTGGGTTACCTAAGATTGAAAGGTTACCTGTGACTTAAAGTTTCTTTCATTCTTCATTCAATCTTGATCCTATCTGGGGGATTGTTTCCTGGAATGATCATGGAATAGATCCCTATGTGTAGTGTTCAGCAATCAGATACAGGAATATGCTGAGTACTCTACATGCAATTCCATTTTCATCCCTTCTCCCACAACTCACTTAGCCAGCTGCTTTGAGCCTTATCTAAGGCTCACCTAGAGCCTTATCTAATTCCTGAGACAATCTTAAGATAATTAGCATGTCATTGATACATATTTGCAGATTTGTATGTTCACATTTCCAGTCCTGTAACATGAGTAACCCATGGCATAGCTGCTAGTCTTCAATATGCCACCATTTCCTCCATGGCTACCTAAGATACGACTTTAGTGCCAGTGAAAGAAACTCTTTAGTTTCAGCATTCCTAATTACTATTATGACTCAGTACAGAATAATAGGCATCTGTTCTGATAACCATACTATTCATTGACAGTTCATGCTATTTGTATGCCCAGTGAAGAAATTTAAAGGAACAGATATCAGTGTTTAAACTGTTGTTCTGCCATTACTAACTTTGGATAAGAAATTTAATTAATCTGAACATCTGTTTTCTTGTTAAAATATTGGGATAACAATACTTCCTGAATAGGGTTTGGGTGAGGAATGAAGAAATAAGATATATATATATGTGTGTGTGTATGTGTGTGTGTGTGCATACACACACAATCGATACATGCGCGGGCAGGTATAATGGCTTAGTACAACTAATGGGTAAATAAATGGAAAAGATGATGGCACCTGAAGTTCAGTTACATACAAAGCAACACATATACTAGACCTGCTTCTAGTATATACATTTGGATGATGGCTAAGACTGCTATGCCCTTTAGACTCTGGCCTACCCTGATAAAAGCAAAATGTTTCTTACTTTGCAAACACTATAGTAATCTGCATTCCATCTGATTCTGGCTTTCTTCGCTCATCCCTCTCCCCTACCGTGGAGTCCACGGATGTAATGTAGGTATATCCCAGGTCTAAGTCCTTTGCGTACTGACAGAAACACATGTTGTGCAACATATGGATGACCACAGAAACAGAGCCTTCAGCACAGGATTAAGGCCAAGCATGAAAAAACTGAAAGGCAGTTTTTGCTATCCAAAACCAAGCAGCCTCTTTCCTTATTTGTGTGATCAATAAGAATGCCACATCATTTAATAATAGTGAACATTTTATAGCATAGTGTTATAAAAATAGTTACTGTTCATTGACCCCTTATCATATGCCAGACATTGGACTAAGTGCTTTATATGCACCATGACTTTTAATTCTTATCACAACCTTATGAGTTAAGTGCTATCACCATTTCCATTTTATGGAAAGGATGCCAAGACAGGCAAAGTTACTTGCATAGGGTCACAGACTTAGCAAGCAGAACAGGTAAGATTTAAACCCAAGTAGTCAGACCTCTAAGTACATGTTCTTTATCTCTGTGCTAGTTACTCTGGGTGCAATGCACAATGTGGCCAGCGTTCTGCCTTTTTTTTTGAGATGGAATCTCACTCTGTCACCCAGGCTGGAGTGCAGTGGTACAATCTTGGCTCACTGCAACCTCCACCTCCTGGGTTCAAGCAATTCTCCTGCCTCAGCCTCCTGAGTAGCTGGAACTACAGGCACATGCCATCCCGCCTGGCTAATTTTTTGTATTTTTAGTAAATACGAGGTTTCACCGCGTTAGCCAGGATGATCTCAATCTCCTGACGGTGTGATCCGCCCGCCTCGGCCTCATGGAGTAAGCCATGGCACCTGGCTCAGGGTTCTGCTTTTGCATTAACTCTTAGACTAGTTCTAAGGCTCTGCTGCCTACGAGAAAGAAATGTAAGAAGCAATTTATAAGGTGCATTTTTCTCCAGAATGAAAGGATTCATTTCCTTGTCACGGCGCTGCAGAGATCTCTTTGAAAGAAAAATCCCTGGTCATTACCAAGAGCATTAGTGGCAATCTCTGACAAGGAGCAAAGGTTTCTTTGTTCTGATAATGACAAAGATGGGCACTTGGGTGAGGCAGACTGTAATGCTGCAGTGTAACTTGCTTTCAGCATAGCAACACTTTAGGGTTGCTGTGAAACTTACAGAAAGTCATTCATGGACTATATTTAGTGTGGCAATTAGTACATAGTAAGTACTCACTAAACATCAGTTGTTTTTTTTTTTAACTGTCACCTTTGCCAAAACTTTTAATTTTTTTAAATTAAATATTAATGTCAGACACATTATGACACCGTTTTAACACTCAAGAAACCTTTTGTTCCTGGAAAATGGCTTTTTAAAAGCCTCGGCTTCTTTTAGTCTGAAAATGCAGTGTGCTGCTAGCCCAAATAATCCCTTGCCATTAGAGTGTCGATTTCACACTCTCAGCCAGGAGCATTAGCGTAGCAGACTGAGCCATGAGAAAGCAAGGGCTGCTAACCACACTCTGGGAAGACCTTGACATGTGTCCCTTTCCCAGTAGCTAAACATTTTTTATTTAACCATTGACAACCATGCAAAACTTTGGAAATCTGACCAGGGCCACTTTTTAGGAGACTGTAATGAAGGAACATGCTTCAGGAAGATTACTATGCCTCATTTATTAAAAATTCTGAATCCTCCAATATGTCTTGGATCTGGCACTGAGCAGAGGACCTGGCATGTGCTAGGCAATCAATAAGTGTGATCTGAACAAGGAGCTCTTTGAAAAGGCCAAATGGCCAAATGTTATTTATAATTAGCATAAAGTGTCTCCCAAGAATCAGAATTATTTTCACAAAGTGTAGTATAATGAGGGTAACCTATTTAGAGAAGAAAACGACTGTAAGATACATAAATTGACTGCCAAAGGAGGAAGAGTAACATAATTAAAAACTATCTAGATAAGATTGCTGGAGAATATTTTAACTCTTGTCAAATGAGTACCTTTCTGCTATGGCGCGTATGTCAAGCTACAGCAAGTAACAACAAGTAGCTTGCCTATATGACTTTAAGGTATTTTCCCCACCTCTCTAACCCAGAATCTCCCAAAGTGACTTCAGTGTATGCCAGAGCTTATAAGAAAGGCCATCTTGAACAAATCCTCTAAACTTGGTAAAAATCTAATAAGCTGTATTTTGCATGATAAAACAACAAACAGAGAGAGAAAGGGGAGAGAGAGAGAAAATAAATAAATTCATTTTATTTATATGTTTTGGACTAGGAGAATCTGTTCTTTTGATAACATTACAATGATACCATACATTTCCTAACCTATGGAAAGTCCTACGTGTGCTAAAGGTGAATGTAAACTTTTTTCCATTGAGCATATACTAGTACACTGAATAAGCTACACATTAGAACACGAGTTCAATTTTCATGACTTTCATTAACAACATTTGAGATGAAATCATATTGAAAAGTAGGAGTCCTCTGTACCATACGTCTTTCCCACTCACCAGGCCCTCAAAGTTAATTATGAAGTTCTTAAAAAAAGGCAGTAGCAAAAGTCCTCTTACTTTAATTAAGATTGCTTAGAAAGCATAATGCACTCTATATGGCCTCTTAGAGGACATAGGAGATAGGACATAGGTGGACACTAATTGCATAAAATCCACTTCAGAAGTAATTAGAAAGCAGTTAGATGCCTTGAAACCAATAACATAGTATTTTAAAAATTTAATAACAATCTAATTAGAATTCCACAATTAAAAGTTTAACATTTACATTATGTCTGAACTCCAAACTTTTCCATTCAAATTTTTGAAAATAATTAAGTATCCTATTTCCCTTGAAAGACAGAGTAACAGCTTCAGTGTGACCCTACAAAACCATTGAAGAAAAATATATTCATTAGAATAAAAATATCCTACTCCCTGCAGGGCCTATGACCACTAAAATGTTCTGCTATCATTACAACCCAATTAGCATTAGGCACAGAGACAGTTTGCCATATCCCAACTACTCAAGCCAGCAATCGCAGCACCAATGTTGTTTTTCCAAGGTAGGCAGGTGGTGAATGTCACAAAGATAAGCTTAAAAATGGAAGGGAGCTTATGGGAAAAGAATGAGATGAGCTGGATATCTAGTTTTAGGAAAGTCTGCCAGCAGACCTTGCTTGCCCAGTGCTTCTCTTCATTCATCCTATTTTAATAAAAAGATGTTTAAAAAAATCTATACCAAAGGCCAGGTACAGTGGCTTATGCCTGTAATCCCAATACTTTGGGAGACTGAAGAGGGCGGATCACTTGAGGTCAGGAATTTGAGACTTGCCTGACCAACATGGTGAAATCCTGTGTCTACCAAAAATACAAAAATTAGCCAGGCATAGTGGCGGGTGCCTGTGGTCCCAGTTACTAGGGAGGCTGAGGTAGGAGAATTGCTTGAACTCAGGAGGCTGAGGTTGCAGTGAGCTGAGATCATGCTGCTGCATTCTAGCCTTGATGCCCGCGCCACCCTCGGTCTAAAAAAAAAAAAAAAAAAAAAAAAAAATCTATACCTAAAGGCAAAGGCAGTTTTTGCTATCCAAAACCAAGCAGCCTCTTTCCTTATTTGTGTGATCAATAAGAATGCCACATCATTTAATAATAGTGAACATTTTATAACATAGTGTTATAAAAATAGTTACATTTTAATGGGTGAACTGTATAATATGTGACTTATATATCAATAAAAAGACTATAACATCATATTCGTCATTGCCTATTTCCTAAACCTGCTCCACAAATTTGGCTTGCTGTCCACTTAGTGCTTTCACATCAGATTACATACTTCTTAGCACCTGGCCTTTCCTGATGTAGGCTAGTTACATCCTTAGAGCATGGATCTTTCTTTTTTCCTCTGTATACTAAATACTCTCTATGTTATTCGAGCATTTGTATGTGTGGATACTGGTCACTGGCAGAGGCACATGTGAATTAAGAGTCTATAATGCTAAGCCCCATGTGGAAATGCTTAGAGTACCCATTGGTAGGCATTATGCATTACAAGATATCAAGAGTTCACAAAACAATGAGAATGTTATACAGAACATATCAAGTGGAGCAGTCACAGCTTGCACCTATCTTGACAAGGGCCCATGGCTTATTTGAGATACAAAATGTTTTGATAATGGATGGTGCTGAGATGGGAGGGAATGGTGAGTACATTTCTGTTATGGAAAAAAATGGAGTGAACATCCTGCGCAACCTACAGTTAGGCATTTAGGTCGGTTTTGAAATGTATTTCATGCTACAGTGAAGCTGGTGGGTACCGGGCATGAAAACAAACCCCTAGGAACTTCATGTCACATTGTCTCTGAATACAAAACATTATGCTCAAAGCATAGAAAACTATATGCACTAGATAGGACAGTAGCAACAGTATTAGTATTACTGGTTAAATTAACATAATATCTAAAGGCTCCTCAAGGTCACTTACAGGTGATTTTTTGGTATATTTCATCCCTTCCTTGCAAAAGTCTAAGCCCCTATCATGTGACCTGGGACTATCAGTGGAGCAAAGCATCTAGTGATTATTTTAAAGTGACAATTCAATAATTTAAATAAATACAACAAAATATCAGCAAACAGAAAGGCCTTTTTTGAAAAATGCTTGTACAATTTATCTGTGCTTTCTTGTTTTTTTTGTTTTGTTTTGTTTTGTTTTGTTATAGCCTAATGCTCATTCCATAATGGAACTTTAAATACCATGTGGACAAGAATAGACAAAACTTAGGCTTCATCTTCTTCTTTTTCCCTACACAGACTCAATGAACAGATCTTGCTGATTTAGCCCATTGGTATAAGTTGATACTGTCCAATCTCTCCATCTTAACTGATAACAGCCTGGCCCAAGCCACCATTGCATCTACTTGTGCTATCACAATACTCTTCTCTCACCTCAGAATTATGTTTGTTTTATTTTCCATGTTGAAGGAAGAATGATTTTAAAGAGGCAAATATGATCACATTAGTCTTTATTTAACACTCATAACACCCTAACTATGCTCATGAAATATTGATTCATATTGATAAAATGGCTTTTGAGGCCAGGAGTAATCGGGTCCTAACAAACCTACTTCTCCAACTTCATTCTCCACAATTGTCCCCCAAAGTTGCCATGCTCTTGTCCTCCTGTCCTCTTGTTCAACTCAGACTCTACTAATGCTGCTCCCTCGGTCCGAATGTTCTTTCACTCAGTTGATTGCTGGACATTTTACAAGTGTGATCCTGTTACTTCTACAAAGAATATGTTTTTACCCCCCAAAATCTACTGCATTCTCTGCGGTCATAGCATCATGTACTTCCTCTCTTAGCCTTTAACAAGATCAAAGTCAAAATATTATTGTGTAAGTATTTGTGTCAAATCTGTTTTCCCATTAGATTGTAAGATCTGGGGCAAACACTTTCTTATTCACTGTTACATGTGCACACCTAGCATTGTATGTAAAATATACTGAAGTTCAAAATTATTTGACACATAAAAGAATGAATCAATAGAGTCCCTATGAAAGCCTCTCTTACTGTAATAGCAGGTGGACCACACAGTTAAGAGTAACAAAAATCTCTTACTATATGAGCTCTTAGCATGGGCTAGGCACTGGATATACAAAGATAAATGCAATGCTCTCTGATTTCAAACAGCTAACTTGTAGTTTACTGAGAGGTAAGCAGAGGGCTTAAACAGATAAATCAGAGTATAATGTAGTACATGTTAACATGGAGATTTGAACAATCTTATGTGAAGTAAAGAGAAATGAACACATGCTGATGAGAAACTAAAAACTCACTCTTTTGTAAAGATATAAAATGTAGTCCCATTAGAATCCAAAAAGAAAATTAATTCAATGTTCGGTGTTTAGAAAAAGACAATTCTAGCTGGCCACACCACTGTCCAGGCTTGTTTGTGGCCATTAATGTTTCCTTGCCAACATGGAACCAAAGCGTAAAGACCCCTGTGCAAATTGAGGCTGGAATTACCTTCTTCATCTCAGGGAATATTGCTTCCCATCCTCCACAACTGCCTTCTTTGAGTCGATTCAACCTCTATCCCACAAACTCCTTCAATACCTGACTTATTAGGATTGATGAATTGATTGGGAATGAGCTTTGCTTACGATTATGTTTCCTCTAAGTTCTGTTTTCAGGTTTGCTATTATTTGCCATTCATGAAAGCTACATTTTGGCAGTGTATTTTAGAGAGTCATTATATCAGTCAATATTTGAGTAAATAAAGATATGTAGTTAGTACATTTTTTTTTTCAAGGGGGAATATGATGTTTAAATGATTTCTTATTTGAAAGAAAGGATAAAAAGAAGTTATGGGAGGTATTATGACACTAAAGCCATGAGACAAAGAGAGAAGACAATAAAACAATATTTGTTTTTGATACATACAGTCTCCCTGTCCACTGCTGGGCTATTTCTCTTTATAGTTGGACCTTGACTACCTTTATAGTTAGCCCTTAACTGTTGATGGGGTGTCCATTCTAGATCAAAATCCTGAGTATAGAACTACAGCTTTCAGGTTTGATTACTGAGTCCTGAGTTTGCTAAAGGCTATGTACCTTTACTAACAGAGCAACCAAATGTTATCCTACAAAATTAAAGTAAGACGGCACTTCAAAATAAACTATAAACATAATTTTAACTAGGTCACTTAAAGGCTATTGCTAGGGGGAGAAAAAGGCTTCTAATTGCTTGCTATTGTAAATGCTGCACATCCTAATACCTCACAGTGTGAAGAGTAAATTAGAACAACTTTTCATTGACAAAGATTAAACTTTTTCATCATTCCTAAATTCCTGGGGATTTCCCCCACTGCTTCTATGTGTTTTAAGCTTTTCAATTAAATCTCCTAGGTAGTGGTTGAAAGAATGCCCACTGACAAGGGAATATTCGTCTCTGGGAGAGTGAAACTATTGCAACAGAAGTTTGTCTTTGTTACTCCTGTATGGGCTCAATCTCTCAGCAATTGTACCTTATCAGCACACATTGCTAGAAGCCAAGTGCAGATTACCTTCTCCTGCCATCAGAACTGAACTAGTGATACATTTATTTTTGGGAAGAGAGTTTATGAAAACTCTTTTATGAAAAGTCAGGAAGTCAAGAACAGTCAACCTTAATAATTCACTTGTTTCCCCTGGGATAATTTATTTTGACATTTAGGAGTCATGAACCAGGAATATAAACTCTCCTGAACATGCTGCCATAGACTGGTGTGACAAATATAAGCTTCCGCCTTCCAGTTTTCCATCAGCTTTGCCTCTGACTCACCTTGATCCCTCCCACTGAGCATTTTGAATGCTTTGCTGGGCTGCTACAAAGACCATCTTGGAATCACAACTGTTTTGGTGTGTCCCAGGGCAGGAGCAGTCAATTAAAATCGGCTTAGAAGAAGCCCTGGAAAAGATTGTATTTTTTTCTATAAAATATTTCTGGTGGGACTAGGGGAAAGACAGCGTTCAATTTTAAAAGTATATATGCTTGAATGAGAGATCAAAACAGCCATGTGGGAAACTAGTAACTTGGAAGGCTGAGGTCGAAATAACAATAATATTTTAAATTCAAGTATTAATTCTGATTGAAAAACATAAGCCAGAAAAGGGGATCCCTAGCTGCCAGAAATGAGGTAAAAGATGAATTCATTTAAGAGATCTTTATTTTCTAAAACTCCAAATTGCCTGAAGCAAGAAAACATTTGCAAGATATTACAGATGGGAGAAGAGGGCAAACGGATCAGTAATTTTATTTTAAATATGCTGTATGTGTTTAATTAGTTTCAAAACAAGGATTAATGTGAGAGACTGCAGCTAGGAAGGGAAAGGATTTTGTTTTTTTTTTAATTGAGCAGCTACAAAATAGCCAAATTCAGATTTGACAGACACTTGCCACCCACAGTATCAGTGATAAATTGGGCATCCCAAACCATAAAGAGGCATACAAGTTTGACTCCTTATCACTAATCAGCATAAAAAATGTTCACTGGCCTGTTTTCCAAGATTTTATTCACAATAGCTTGTACCTACTATGACTATTTAAAAGTGGGACACGGGAAAAATTAACTGGGCAGACATTCTTCCATGGAAGCCTGGCAGTCCAGCACTTAGCAAAGAACTAAGCTTTGGAAATGGAAGAGCTATAGAAGTAGTATATTTCAGAGTGATTATTCTGAATATTTCTGCTTTAGAAGCCAAGCTGGTATGTTAACTCTGGAGAATCCACAGTGAATTCAAGATTTTTTTTGGTTTGCCTCACTACATTTTCTATTCAGCTTGACTTAAAACATATGTATCAGTCATTAGCATTCTTCTAAATTTAGATTAGCCCTGCATTCTGGAAGAGTTATTGGTACAAATTTCTGTTAATTTAAGGTGTTTAAAGGTAAACAGATGTAACCTATGAAGGTATAGTCTTTGAACTTTTGTGGAAAGTCGAAAAGCATAATTAAGTGAATACTTACAAAAAATGCATCTATATTTTTATTTACACGTGCTGTGTTAGATTATATAAACGGGCATAATTCTCTATGGCTCTTTTCATTTAAGGTGGAGTCTATTTCTCTATCTCTTGAATTGGGTTGGTCCATGGCTTATTTTGACCAACAGAATGTGGTGAAAGGGAGACAGTACAGCTTCCTAACCTAGGCCCTAAGAAGCTTTGTCTGTTTCTGTTTACTCTTGAAACTCTGAGCCACCATGTGAACAAGCCCAGGTTAGCTTGCTGGACGATGAGACACACATGGTCTGCTGGCTCCCTTTGCCCTAGCCAACAGCCAGCAAGTCCCGAGAAGCAGAACTGCCACAGTGACCAGCAGCTGACCTCAGGCAGGTGAGTGAGCCCAACAGCCCGGCAGAGCTATTCAGCTCAGCCTAATCCAGACTGCCGACCAACAGACTCATTGATAAAAGAAATAATTGTTGTTTTACATCACTAGTTGTGGGGTGATTTATGATGAAAAGTAATACATGTACATACAGAGAATAAACGTGACAAAGCTATCATTGTTTTCTATTGCACTTAGAACTGCCATTTTAACTCTTCTGAATACCAGAGAGTTGATTTAAAATTAAAACAATCTTTTTCTTTGCTCTGGAAACAATGAGGAAGTAGGGTGAACTAATCTGGAAGTATATTGACTTATACCAATCATTGGTTAATTAAATTACTTTTCCTTTGCTTGCATATATCTATTAAATGATGCTTTTAATAGCTATCTGCTCTAACCTCTTTTTTCTATTAGCCACTATTGGAAGAAAACTCCTATAAAATAATTGTGCTGGACACAGAAAGCAACCAGCACATATTATGTGTAGAAAAAGCAATGATCCCTTGTCTCGTAGTCCTCTTTGTCCTTCTTGGGTTATAATAAGGGCATTAAGGTTAAGTAAAGAAGAAAAGCTCCCTTAACTATGTAAGAACAGTAGGTTTTTGGTTTTCCCCAGTAGAAGGTGTTGTTTTTTCCCCAAGCAACAATGACAGATGAGAAACATGATATATAAATGTAACAGTTATCATTACCTGTCTTAATTTAACCAGAATAGAAGCAATGTGTTTGCATTTTTCAGAGCCACCTTCTAGCACAGAGATTAGAGTTAACTTTTATAAATAACTCAAATTCTCCCTCTTATAATCTCATATTTTGTATGAGGCACAAACCTCATTCAAGTTCCTCCTTCAAACCTCCCAATATAGAGCTCACTGAGGACACTACCTCTAATGACCATTTTGTTCACATGGTTTTTCCCATTTTAGTTATATGATCATAATATGGAACACCCTGACTCTCCATTACCGTGATGAAAATAAGGTCAATCCTTTTGTATTTCTGTGTTTTTTCTCTACCTCTTGCAAGTAAAACTTATGCATTTATTCTCAAATTTTGCCATAATTCTGATTCTCCCTTGCTAACACTGATGCTTTTTCCTCTTTGATAATGTCAGTGTTATCAATACTCTTGCAAAAGTAATCAAAGAAATATTATTCTATTTTAGAAATATTAATAATGAGAAGATAAACACAGTATGGGGAAAATATAAGGTAGAATCCCCCCCCTCCCCACACACATACAATGAATGTGCTAATAAGAGAGTTTCACTGCTGGGCTCACTATATAACTGATCATGTTTCCATTTAAACATTGATCAACCTGCCATATGTACATCCTCTGAAGCATGGGGACCAAGAATCACTCATCATTTCAACCTGATTGCAATTAGAGTTAGGAAGTCAGATTGGCACACTTTATTCTCTGTATATGCAGTAATAGATATCTAGAGAGAAAGTAAGAATATGCATGAACAGCTGAAGACAAAAATACTCCACTTCCGTTTTCCCTCTCAACAACTGTTCTGAAACACCAGGGGGTGGTTTTTCTTGTACTGATGAGACATCATGTTATTAGGAAGTGTTCAGAAAATGTGCTCTCCAGTGAAGCTCTCAGGGAATATAAGCTCTTCTCTTCATAAGCAAATGTTTTCTGGTGCCCCGTTTGTGCTGGGCACTATTCTAGGCTCTCAGAGTATCGTGATGAACAAGAAACAATAGTGCTCTAATGGAACTTGTATTCTAGTCTGGGAGATAAATCACAATAGTGAAAACATGAGTAAGTGACATAGTGAAAACATGACAAATACATGAGTAAGAAAAATATCCAGCAGTGATGACTGCTATTCAGAAAATTCAGTAGGGTGATTAAACGTAGGAAAAAATAAAATGATGTGCTATGGACTGAACTGTGTCTCCCCAAATTTATATATTGAAGCTCTAACCCCAATGTGACTATTGGGAGATGGGGTCTGTGGAAGGTAATTAAGGTTAAATGAGCTCATATGGATGGAGTCCTAATTCAATAGAATTGGTGGCTTTATAACGAGAAACCTCTCTCACTCTCAATCGCTCTCCACACACATGCCCTGATGAAGCCATGTGAGGACATAGAGAAAAGGCAGCTCTCTGTAAGTCAAGAAACCAAATTGACCAGAAACTTGATCTTGGATTTCTGGCCTATGAAACTATAAGAAAATACATTTCTGTTGTTTCAATCAGGGGTCTGCAATCCCCAAACCATAGCCCTTAATGGTTTGTGGCCTGTTAGGAACCCGGCTGCACAGGAGGAAGTGAGCTCTGGCAAGCAAGCATTACCAACTGAGCTCTGCCTCCTGTCAGATCAGCAGCGGCATTAGATTCTCATAGGAGCCCTATTGTGAACCGTGCACGTGAGGGATATAGGCTGCATGCTCCTTATGAGAATCTAATTCCTGATGATCTGAGGTGGAACAGTTTCATCCCAGAAACAGCCCCTCACTCCTCCAAGTCCGTGGAAAAATTATTTTCCATGAAACCAGTCCCTGGTGCCAAAAAGATTGGGGATTGCTGATTTAAATCACCCAGCCTGTGGCAGCATGAGCAGACTCAGGGAAAAGGAAGGTCCACACAATTTAAAAAAGAGTATTTAGAAAATTTGCCTGATTTTCTTCCATGCTGGGCACAAAGACAGAAACAATTCAAGCCTGACAACTATTCTTATTACAAATTTCAAATTCTTCAATTGCCTTCTTTCCTTTCTCCATGCCCCCTACCCTGCCAGGGGATACCATGAAAGAATGAAAAAGTCAGAGGAAGAAGAAAACTCATTTCAATTCATGCCCTACTGAGAAATTTACTGTTGTGGCTACATGGCTTTAGTGCCATATACATAACCCCAATTCATATATTCGTTCCAAATCTGCCACTCTACTCTTACTTGTCTCTTCTGTCAGCATGTCTTCACGGCCTCCCCATCCCACCATCCATCATTTTGTTGCCCAGAAGCACCACAGTGTTTTAAAATCCTACAGTCTGATAGTTCTGTTCACTAGCAGTTCTGTGAGCCTTCTCAAATTCTTTAAACTTTTCAAACCTTGGTTACCTTATCTGTAAATTGGAGGAAAAATAGCTGTATCACAGGGCTTTGGGGAAAATTAAATAAAATAGCACAAATAAAAGTGTCTTATTTATGACAAAATGAGTGTTGTTTTATTTACTTACTTTTTCCTTCCTCTTCTTAGTCCTGTCTCTCATGCTTATGTGATTGCTTACTACACAAACAAAACATTCTGAGCTTTCTTATCAAGTTTCTTTATCTAGAATGCTCCATGTACCTCTCCCCCATTCCTTAATTCCTCCTCCTGGCTAATTCCTTGGCTTCTTTTTTTTTTCTTTCTTTTTTGAGATGGAGTCTTGCTCTGTCTCCCAGGCTGGAGTGCAATGGTACGATCTTGGCTCACTGCAACCTCTGCCTCCAGGGGTTCACTCAATTCTCCTGTCTTAGCCTCCTGAGTAGCTGGGATTACTGGCGCATGCCATCACGCCCAGCTAATTTTTTGTATTTTTAGTAGAGATCAGGTCTCACCATGTTGGCCAGTGTGGTCTTGAACTCCTGACTTCAGGTGGTCTACCAGCTTCAGCTTCCCAAATTGCTGGGATTACTTGGCCCTCTTTGTTATTTTTTGGATCTCACTTCCCTCCTCCAGATGGTTTCCTTGTTTCCCTAATGCTGTTCTCTATTATATGTTCTCATAGCATTACACGCCACTCTCACACAACATTTAACAGAAGCATGCCTTTAGATTTATTTATATGATTGTTTGGGGTCTTTCCCCCACTAGCCAGACCTCTGTGAAGGCAGAAATCATATTTGTTTTGGCCATTATATTCCTAGCTCTTGATGCAATTGCTTAGTGTGTAAAAGGTACAAAAATATTGAATAATTTCTAAATCTTTATTTTGTCCATTTTTCTTTGGTACTACCAAATTTCCTATTTTGGAATACATTCTGACTTTGAGAAAATTATTTACTCTTGTATCTCAATTATTTGTTAATCTATAAATAATGGAGTTGGGTTAGTGCCACTCTAGGATTTCTTTTACCTCCAAAAATCTATGACTCTCTCTATTATGCATGTTTCTGTGTCACTCCATTTCATCTATTTTTTTCAGTAATTACTGCTGCTTTAGTTCCAATAGCTGTCCATTTACCTCTATTAGTTACAGGACAGAGTATTTCTTAAGGGTAATTAGAAAAGCATACTAAGCTAAACCTTTCTCAAGCAATATAGAGGACAAAGCAAAAGGGCCAGTGCTAATTCACCAATACAATTTCACATGGAAACTTCAGTTGGATGTTTGCTCAACCTCATAAATGATTCATTCCTAAGTGGGTCTGTGCATTTTTTGAGATACAAAACACCTCATATGCTTGGCTACTTTTGGAAATAAGTAAGTCATCAAAGTCTAAAATTCATAGCTACTGCAATCTCCCCTACACACATCCCTTCTAAGAAAAAGGCAGTCATTTTAGAGACCTACTTCACATTTCAGGACGTAGAATTGCAGTATAAAGTACAATCTGTAAGAGTTGTTCTAAAAGGAACACAGACATGAGAATAACAGCAGTGTAAGTTCACTGACGCTCAGACACAACTGGAAACAAAAAGCCAGTGGCACCGCCAGAACCTCATTCAAACGGAAGCACATACAGCTCTTAGAGCTTTCCCTGAGTGAGTCTTCCCTTCGCACTTGCTCTCCTGGAGCTTAAAATACCCAGTGACTCAAGACCAAATGCTGTCTTTGAAAGGAAACACAGACTATGAGGTCCCTTTAAAATTGCAATTAGGTTGTTTCCCCTATGAAAAAATTGGAGGAAAGGGGTGTGAGCTAACTTTCTTTTCAGATAAAATTACCTTTGAGAAGTCTTCAGGCAGCCAAGTGTGCTGCAAACTGTTAAACAGCATGTCATACTCGATGTGATGATTTAATGCTATGGTACTATTCTGTATAAGGAAGGTGCAATGTAAAACTTATTTCACCTTACACTGACTGTTGATCTTTTACACTCACTCCATGGTACCTTCATCTCACTTAGAAAAGTCCGAAAGTAACATCAAATCCAAATAGGAGATAGGGAAGGGAAAGAAAAAATAGACTCTTAGGAGTGTAACTTTCTGAGCTAGAGGCCTCTCAGTATTGCTCTCTTTTCCTGTTAGTTTTGTTCAGAATAAAATGGCAATAGTATGGAAGGCAACCTGGGACTATTAATTCCTGGTAAAAAGAGTCCCAAAGGATGGAAACCAGCAGTCCTTAAATACTTATTAAGCATCAACACCATTCTGAACACTTAGATCTTTCTTTTCCATTTAATAAATCTACCCTGACAGATAAATATTTTACCCATGTTTTGTAGAAGAAACTCAGTCTCAGAAAGGTGCAACAATGTGCTGAAGTTCACACAGAGATTAGTCTCAAAGCCATTCCAAAATTATCTGAGACATAAGTCTATGCTTTGTCTTCTACTTCATGCTGTAAATAAAAAATGGAAAACCCTGATGAACATCAATGCAAAAATCCTCAATAAAATACTGGTAAATCGATTCCAGCAGCACATCAAAAAGGTTATCCACCACAATCAAGTTGGCTTCATCCCTGAGATGCAAGGCTGGTTCAACATCCACAAATCATTAAATGTAATCCATCACATAAACAGAACCAATGACAAAAACCACATGATCATCTCAACAGATACACAAAGGCCTTCAATAAAATTCAACATCTCTTATGTTAAAAACACTCCATAAACTATGCATTGATGGAACATATCTCAAAATAATAACAGCTATTTATGTCAAACTTATAGATGATATCATACTGACTGGACAAAAGCTGGAAGCATTCCCTTTGAAAATCGGCACAAGACAAGGATGCCCTCTCTCACCACCCCTGTTCAACATATTATTGGAAGTTCTGGCCAGAGCAATCAAGCAAGAGAAAGAAATAATGGGTATTCAGACAGGACAAAGGGAAGTCAAATGGTCTCTGTTTGCAGATAACATAATTCTACATTTAGAAAACGCAATCCACTCAGCCCAAAAACTCCTTTAGCTGACAAGCAACTTCAGCAAAGTCTCAGGATACAAAATCAATGTGCAAAAATCACAAGCCTTCCTATATACCAACAAGAGACAAGCAGAGAGCCAAATCATAAATGAACTCCCATTCACAATTTTCACAATTGTTACAAGGAGAATAAAATACCTAGGAATACAACATACAAGGGATGTGAAGGACCTCTTCAAAGAGAACTACAAACCACTGCTCAAGGAAATAAGAGGGGACACAAAGAAATGGAAAAACATTCCATACTCATGGATAGGAAGAATCAGTATCATGAAAATGGTCATACTGCCAAGTAATTTACAGATTCAATGCTATTCCCATTAAGCTACCATTGACTTGCTTAGCAGAATTAGAAAAAAAATTACTGTTAATTTCATGTGGTACCAAAAAAGAGCCCATATAGTCAAGACAATCCTAATCAAAAAGAACAAAGCTGGAGACATCAGGCTACCTGACTTCAAACTATACTACAAGGCTACAATCATCAAAACATCATGATGCTGGTACCAAAACAGATATGTAAACCAATGGATCAGAAAAGAGACCTAAGAAATAACATCACACATCTACAGTAATCCCATCTTCAACAAACCTGACAAAAACAAGCAATGGGGAAAAATTTCCCTATTTAATAAATGCTGGTGGGAAAACTGGCTATCCATATGCAGAAAACTGAAAATGGATTCCCTCCTTACACCTTATACAAAAAAATAACTCAACATGGATTAAAAACTTAAATATAAAACCCCTAACCATAAAACCCCTAGAAGAAAACCTAGCAATACCATTCAGGACATAGGCATGTGCAAAGACTTCAAAACACCAAAAGCAATGTCAACAAAAGCCAGAATTGACAAATGGGATCTATTTAAACTAAAGATCTTCTGCACAACAAAAGAAACTAGCATCAGAGTGAACAGGCAACCTACAGAATGGGAGAAAAGTTTTGCAATCTACCCATCTGACAAAGGGTAGAATGTACAAAGAACTTTGTATATAGTTTGTACACACTTTGTATACAGAATTACAAAGAACTTAAACAAACTTACAAAAAAAAACCATCAAAAAGTGGGCAAAGTATATGAATGAACTTTTTTCCAAAGAAGACATTTTTGCAGCCAACATACGAAAAAAGCTTATCATCAATGATCATTAGAGAAATGCAAATCCAAACCACAATGAAGTAACATCTCACACCAGTCAGAATGATGATTATTAAAAAGTCAGTAAACAGCAGATGCTGGCAAGGCTATGGAGAAATAGGAACGCTTTTACACTGTTGGTGGGAGTGTAAATTAGTTCAACCATTGTGGAAGACAGTATGGTGATTCCTTAAGGATCTAGAACCAGAAATATCATTTGACCCAGCAATTCCATTACAGGGTATATACCCAAAGGAGTATAAATGATTCTACTGTAAGACACATGCACATATATGTTTACTGCAGCATGATTTACACTAGCAAAGACTTGGAACCAACCCAAATGCCCATGAATGAAAGACTGGACAAAGAAAATGTAGCACATATACACTATGGCATACTATGGGCATACTATGCAGCCATAAAAAAGAATGAATTCATGTCCTTTGCATGGACATGGATGAAGCTGGAAACCATCATTCTCAACAAACTAACACAGGAACAGAAAAACCAAACACTGCATGCTCTCACTTATAAGTGGGAGTTGACAGTGAGAACATATGGACACGGGGAAGGAAACATCACACACCGGGTGCAGACAGGGGGTGGTGGGGTAAGGGGAGGGAGAGCATTAGGAGAAATATCTAACACATGTGGGGCCTAAAAGCTAGACAATGTGTTTGTAGGTGCAGCAAACCACTATGACACATGTATACCTATGTAACACACCTGCACATTCTGCACATGTATACCAGAACTTAAAGTAAAGTAGAAATAAAAAATGGAAAACCAAGAGGCTGACATCATGCATTTATCCTATGTGAGTTTACTGGAATTGCACAGGAAAAAAAAATGACTCTAGGATAAACTTTCGACTCTGGCCAGCTGTTTTGTTAACTTCTAATCATGTTTTAGAAAGGGAATAATCAAAGTGAATGTGGCTAGTTCAGAGTAATCAGTCTTCTAATTCTTCATTCCTTCAACAAAAATGTGCTCCCCCTTTCAGCAACAGTCTAAAAGTCTATCAGAAAAGGGGAGACTGGAAAAAGATAATTGTAGTACAATAAACATAATGCAAAGGACTTCACCCATATTAATTAATTAATACAGTATATTTATCTTCCCTTATTAAAAACAGGAAAGAATGCTGCAAGAGATATACAAGGGCTTTTAGAGTCACATAGGACAGAGTGATGCGTTATTTCTGGAGAAGTCATGATATATGAAGGTGATATTAAAACCATATCTTAAATGATAGAATAAATGTGTATTAAAAAGACTAAGCTGAAAGGTAGAAGACATGGGGGCAGCAAGAATAAAATCATGAAGTGTTAAAGAGTCCAGAGATAGGAATATAAATTATTCAACCATTATGGAAGACAGTATAAATGTCGTACTTATAAGTGGGAGCTGAACAATAAGAACACATGGACATAGGGAGGGAAACCACCCACACTGAGGCATGTCGGGGTGTAGGGTGTGGGGAGGGAGAGCATTAGGAAAAATAGCTAATGCATGCTGGGCTTAATACTGAGGTGATGGGTTGATAGGTGCAGCAAACCACTATGGCACATGTTTACTTATGTAACAAACCTGCACATCCTGCACATGTACCCCATAAATTAAAATTAAAATTAAAGAAAGAGTCTAGAGAATGCAGGAGTGTGTGGATTTCGTATGGAGAACTGACAGGAAAATACTGTCTGTATTACTTCTAAATGAACAGCAGATGTTATTTAGATTGATTTGAACTTGATATTTGCTATATATTACAAAATATCAAGTCATCTCTAGATTTTCAAAAACCTTAATGCTATGTTTCCATCAGCATTAGCTATAAGTACATTGTTAGTTTAATAAGGAGAAGGCAATGCTTCTAACAATGCAGTAACTTACTCATTAAGCTATCTAATTTTGGAGTAGCAAGTAGAAAATTGGTGGATATAAGGAATGAACATGCTTGAGAGTGGGCATTATGAGAAGATAGGTCAGTGTGATTTTTGAGAGGGCAGTAACTAATATGTGATCTTCACAAAATAATAAAATAGGGATCAATTCTAATTGTAGCATTCATATACAGTTATATGTATATTGAATATTCATGTAAAATTAACTTATGCTTGGTAAGTACTAATTATTTGTGCTAATTGTTTTAGAAATTTGCTAATACATATCATCTTACTAGCATATGAAGTCTATATCTAGTAAGGAGCAAAATATAAATATACAGTGAATATCCTGCAAGGCAGAAAATGATCCTTGCCATGAATAATGCAATAAATAAGTCTGGGGCTTTAATAGCAAAAGAACCCTCTTCTGACATCTTATATAGAAGGCAATACTACATATTTATCATAAGGGCTTGGAAATTAATTGTATAATTTGTCCTTGGTCCCTGGATCATTGCCAGCCTGGGCTAAATAAAATCTTGGTGAAAATATTTTACTTTTGGCAGTCAAGTCAAAAAATAGTTTAAAAAAAAAAAGGGGGGGCTTACTACTTCTCTTAGACCGTTACAATGAAAGTGCACAGTATGAATAAATTCTAGCAACATCTGAGTCTTGAAAATGAATCATAGGTGGGTCAAAGGGTTTTAGCATGTAGGTCAGTAACCAGCAAACCCAATAACCTTGTGAGGGTTCCCAATGTAGAAAACACTAGAATCCTAGATAACCAGAATCAAGTTTTGAAGATAAAAGAGTCAGAAACCCTGAGTTTATGGATGAGAAAACTGAGATCCAGTAACTATAACATAAGCTCACTCCAGTAGTCAGTAGCATAGAATTAGCATCACGATGTCCTTGTTCCCACTGTTTCTAGTCCCCTCATATTCTATGCCACTTAGAAGCACAAGTCAACTCTTTGAGGGTCAGCACCATATTTGTGCTATCTTGGTATACCCGTAAGTGTAAGGCTTTGTGCACATTATGAACTTAGCAAAAATTTATTGACTAAATGCATAGAATTCCTAGGATTGAATTAATGGCATTTCTATAGAATTAATGCAAAAAATATTTGAAAAAAATCCACAGGATAAAATAACAGTTATCAATTTATTCTCAGTTGGTCTATCCAGACTAATATTGAAACTATTATGTGTATGCATTAGCAATTGTCTGGGTAAAATGCTGTCTTATGCGGTTAGCACATGGAATTAGAGGCCCATGTTGAAAAATCTGAGGTTGGGGTTCAAACTCTATGCAACTTGGTTCATATTAGATTCTCTGTATTCATCAGCAAAAATCACTAGCTGGTATCATTACTATAGAAAAACTGAAGAAATTTGGATGAGCTTATTAAAAATATCCCATCTCTTGACTGGAAAATCATATCATAATATGATTTTAAGCTGTAATGAAGTAGTTAAAAGCATAGGCTCTAGAAACAGACTGCCTGGAAATGAATTACAGCTTTACTACTTTATATATATACTTGGGCAGGTTAATATAATCTTAGTATTGAGTTCTCTATCTTTAAAATGTATACAATAATAATAACAATACACAATTGATGAGGATGTGCTGATTAAGGCATCTAAGTAAAGCCTTTAACACTGTGGCTGGCACAAAGTAAACATTCAGTGACCAACAGCTTTTATTAATTTTATCAAACCTTTTGCCTGATATCTAATTCTATCTTACAAGATACAAATTATAAATCCCCTCTCCAGATTTATAATTTTAGAGGCCTATTGATATGAAGTCTGGCCCTCTTTTGGCAAAAATTACAGAGTGCTTGATTAAAAGCCCCAAAATTCCTCAATGTATCAATCTGTCTCTAGTAAAAGTTAAAATCAATCACCTGTGTTACCTTCACCTTCGAAGTATAGATAAATGCACTATGAAAAACACACAAACAAGCACACAAACATCCTTCAAGATTTCTAGTCAAATGTGAAATATTCCGATCACAATTAATTTATTTCACAGGTCAGACCACAGGTTAAAATACCAGGGTTCCTTTATTCCCAACATACAATTGTGGAGAAGATAGAGAAAAGATAGAAAGAATAAAAAATGAACCTTAATTTGAAAGCTCTGAGCTATACTTAAATTTCAATTGGAAATGGCTCTTTAAAAGGTAATACGCCAACTTAACAGGTAAATTTCTTCTAAAACAAACTGGAAAGAAATAGGATTGATGCTAATGGAACTGAGGAGGGAACTAAATAGACTATAAAAGCCTCGGCTGCTATCCCAGGCACAAAAAGATGTGGAAAACCAATCTAAGGTAATTCAGTGCATCACAAAAACACATTGTCCAATTGGAGGTACTGTGAATAATACCTTAATGCCTGTCACAATAGATGGGGATGGTCTTTCTTTTATTCCTTTATTCTGAGGCAATCTCTTTGTGGAACTTTATTTGTATAGCTAACAATCTGAACGAAGGAGCTCTTGTGAGGATTTGTGCACCTTTATTGTTGCCAGGGAAACTGGGTCTTAATTTCTAGTGGCTGAATACCAAAGAAAACAGGCTCTACAGAAAGGGAAGAAACTTGGTAACACTGTATTTATTGGAAACATTCAGTGTTAAAGGGTCCTTTTCTGGGACCCACAATTTTAGTAGATCTACAAGTACCACCCCCTTTTCACCCCACTGCTTTCAAATGAACTATCAAATAGCAGTTTGATTTTTACTTGACACAGCAATATGGTAATAATTATTCACAGAATTTCTAGATGTAAAATGGAAAAAAAAATTGAGTGTAGTTCCTCATTAAATTCCAGTGGAAGCAACACATAATTATCCTTTTGACAGCTCAAACCAGCTTATGAGGAAAGCCTACTCTTTCAATTTACAAGGTTCTTCTTGCACAGACCAGGGAGGTTTACGTACCTTTTGTGGTATTGTTTAATAGTTTACAACAGTGGTGCTTTAAGTGAAATAGAAAAGAAAAAAAAAAAAAAAGAAACAAAATTGCCTGGATTTAAAAACAAAACAAAACAAACCCTCATCATACACAAAAATATCTGTTACATATTGATTTATTTAGAATCTGTCTGCTTCAACTTGAGAATTTTGGGGTTATACTTCCCTCAAAATTCTATTTTTAGATGGACTGATAGAAGATTTTTGGGTCTCCAGGACACAATTATAGACTGTAAATTTGTGGCAAAATATGTCATAAAACAAACTAGAAAGAAATAAGAATAAAGGGGAAATAAAAGTGGTGAAAAAATGCTAGGGAACAACTGTGTACACATGCTGTCTCTCAGTACAAAGGTTTCTTTTATTACTAACAGCACATAGATTCCTTGACAAATCTGTTTTTCTGTAATTAAACTAAAAGTCATTTTTAAATATTATTAAAGGCTGTTGGTGGTTTTACTTTACCTATGCAATGCAGGAATAATCCATCTACGTTCTTTTAGGGTTTTTGTTCTTCCTCTATTGTTACACAGGGATTTTACCTCCTTAAAATTTAAATTCTTTATCTTTGATTATCCTTACTTCCTCTGCATTCTTTTTTTCTTTCTATCTTGTTGTTGGACTTGGTAGCACTCCCACGGAACCTTCAAGAAAACAAAGAGACCTAGTCCTTTTTGTGCTTGGAGTTACTGCAGCCAGTAGATACGCAATCTAAATGAAATCAACTGGGTCTCTAGGCAGAGAGCCATAAAAGACAACAGGACAATAGAGTCTGAAATGTGTCCCTTACAAGAATATTCCTCAGAGAAATACCCAAAGATTTATGAACTATATCTTCGGGAAGATTGTTTTACTTAAGGAAAAAAGCTCTTCTAAAGACCAGTGAATAAAGAAAAAGTGCACACTTAAAAAATCCAATTTCTTGTCATTACTCCACCAGAATATGAATCAGTGAAAATAAACGTGAAGACTTCAGAACCAATGAATTATATATTCAAGCCTGGTGCTATTAAAAATAAATATCTTGCAAAAATGCAATATTCAATGCTCTTTTAAATTCCTAAGGATTAAAAATTTTATAACATTGCCAAAAATAAATGCCATCATCACTATTTTATATATAGGAGAAAACAAGATAAAAGATGAATTGACTTACATGGAAAAATCAGAGCTGGAAGAGGACTTAATTCCTGATCTTCATTAAACTAGTGCATGATATTACTTTTTACTTAATTTCCTAATTTTAACGTCTTCCATTGTCTTGAGACAGTACATAAGAAAGCTTAAAACAAAACATTCAGTAGTGTATGCTTTCTCAGTGTCTAGTTTGGGAATAGATTACTAGTATCAAAAGCCATTACAAATAATTTTCAAGAAAGACAGTCTCAATCTATATGATGTTTTATCAGCAGTACACTTTTAAAAATATTATTTAAATGTTTTAATAACTCATAGTGAAACAGCGCTATGTATATAAACACAGGAATTAGAAGAAGGAAAGTAACAAGAGCTTAGGGCTTCACGACATTCCAGATAAATGCAAATCTTATTGAAACTCACATCTTACTGGATAACTATCAGCATTATTGTTTTGTCTCTAAGAAAACAGAGAATCAGAAAGTTTTGCTAACTTGTCCAGAATCACACAGGCCCAAATGGAATTAGAACCAGAGACGTTTGTTTCCTAAACCCTTATTTTTCCCACCATATTATGGAAGAGCAGCACTGTGGGTTTCGGTATGAAAGCTGTGCTGTCATTCCTCCTCCTGGACTTCTTCCTGGGAATGAGAAGCAAGCAATCCCAGGGCGATGCCGACTTACAGTTTTCCTGTCTGTCCCATTTCTAAGCCACCATCACAGTGTCAACAGAATCACAAGTCATGCTTTTTTAGTTCATTTCATATAAGATTTCAATTACATTGAGATAATTGAGAGTTTTATTACATTTTTAACTATTATAATTATTTACTGCCCTAAAATGTGCTGAGAAATTGGGTGATGTCTACTGCAGGCAACATGCCTACTGCTGACTGCTTTATTGTGATAGTATTACCAATATCGAATTTGCCAAAATATATTTATGATATCTAAATAGTCTTTTTTCTATTTTTTCTAAGTTTTTGTTTGTTTTCTATCTTTGGACCAAATTCTCAACTTTTGAAAATTATGTTATGTGCCACCATTTTCTTCTCATTCTTGTGCTTACCTATTTTTTTTGTTGTTGAGATCAAAGTTGAACTAAATATTTGAGAGTACTGAATAATGCTGAATGGAGAAAAGTGGCCACTTCAAATTTCCCAGGCTTTTACAAAAACAAAACTAAGCATAGTAACATATCTTCTAGTTTTAAGGATCTCCTGAAATCATAGCCAGGTTTCAAAAAGGAAATCAATTTAACTAACAAAATATGAAGAAGGAAGAGCCTTAAAAATCGACTATAGACTTTGATTTACTTGGCTATGTGAAAGGTAAAAGCAATCTGGATTTGATTCTAGCACTGAGTCTCTTCATCTGCCTGGCCAGCAATGTCTTCCTGTTTCTTTCCTTTTCTCTCAGTTGTGTATCATCCTCAAGGCTGCACTCTCAGGAAAGGAGGACACCTTTTCTAGATAGGGACTTGCCTTCAGTCAAGAGACACCAGTCTAGATAGTCCTTATGGCAGAGAATATTGTTTCTGGAACATATTTGGGATTCAAAAATGCTTTTGTAATTGGCCTTCTGACAAAAATTAAACAAAATGTGAGCCCTTCTATAAAAGAGGAACAGGTAACCTTTGATCCAATATGGACATTTAAAAAATATTTAATTCTCATATGGAAAAAGCATAATAATGTTATAGAGTATCTTGGGACATTTTTCAGCCTATTTTGGGGTCTAGAAAACACAACTCCCACAAGAATGGAGATGGTGCTTAAAGCTGGCATATTGCCGAGGATTCTCTCAAGGAGTGGCTTTAAAGACAACTGGTGTATTCATTGAAGCGTTTGCTTGGTAATAGTCTGAAGGATGCCAAATGGCCTGGCAGTCATTAACCCTGGTCACAACTTAGAGTTTGAATCCCATCTGGACTCAAGAAATCTGATTCTACCTTATTTCATTAAGAAGAGTGTTTGAAGATAACATGTTAATAACATGCACTTAAGTTTAGGAACAAGATCTAAGATAAGACTTTGGGGGAACTAAACTACTTCTCTTTACAGGAACAGATGATTACACTTCAATTGTTTTTTACCACTGGCAATTTCAAAATCAAACAGGTGAAAAGAAAGGAAGATTTTCCTCAATCACAGACATATTTATAATGATGCATATTATACCATCTGCACATTCCTATTAAAAGACAAAGAAAATGCCTCAGGGACAAACGATGTTTATCTTGTTTCTTTTTTGAATAGTTTCACATGCAGATATATTTATTTACCTCTGAGTAAACAGAGATCAACTTATTTTTCCTAGTGAAATATTAAAATATTGCCCTCATGAGAAATTCCCCATTGGCTTTCTGAGAAATGGGATCACCATCAAGGCAGCTGCTAGCATTCATTAGTAACGTTCTGGGACATGGACTAGCTGTTGGAGAGAGATGGAAAAAATACAGGAAAAGAAAAGCAGGAACAAAAGGAAAGCTCATGCCTTTCTTCAATGATTCTTGCTATGGGCTTTCACTGAATCAAGCAAATCTCTAGTGAACAAAAATAAATATTACCAGTAATAATATAAGGAAAGACTGTTTAGAAGATAATAACATGTGCCATAAAAGAGAAGACTGTGTGTTATTCACACTAAACATGAGAATGAGATAGATAGATGCCCATATAAAAAGAAGGTTGGCAGCCAGCAGTATCCTAAAAGCCATTTCAAATCTCTTGATGTCAAAAGGAATTGTGCTTCTGGTAGGTCATTCAGAACTCTGGAGCCAGAAAACAATGTCAAGAGGACATATATTCTTCAGCAAAACACTGGAAAGAGTAGAAGGAAGAAGAAAAATCTGTGTGCATTGGCTATTTGGCTAAAGCTTCTTAGTACCAGAGGGAAGCTGTGGCAGTAAATTTCTTAAGACCTTTCAGAAGCCCACGTAGCATAACAATCCATTGGCTTAAAGAGAAATAAAAGACATGAGGTTTTTTCTGTAATTAAAGATCACTAGTGATCTAAGAACATCTACTTATCTCAGCAATCTGCATTTATATTTGTTTCAGAGGATACTTCAAACAGAACTGCTTATATGTAACATATATAAAAATTTCTTTTAGCACATTAATTTGTGGAATATTTTAGTAGCACTCTGGAAATAGAGTACGGCAGAAATTTCTGCCCAAATGCTGAAGCTAGACTGTTATGGTTCCCTTAGTATTTTTCTCCAGCCAAATTAGACCCAACCTTATGAACATATGCTGTTGACTGCAGGGCTTTCTTAGAGTCTCATCCCTGTAATAGGAGAGGTTTCGGTTCCAGATCATTAAGGTGCACTTAGATTTCCAAGACCAGAACTCAGGGGAAATAAGAAGTATATGGAAAAATATTGAGTGACCTTCTTTTCTGTGGGAGCCAAAGTGCGAGCCGAGCCCATGAAACTAACTGGTGACATTAATGAAATACTACCATACTGCCTGAGGCTGATCAGTCACTAAGAACAGAACAGCTACTTTCAAATCCAATTCCAGAGGTTCAATTTCTCCGTTTCCCAAGTGTCTCTAATTGCCAGCATATTTATCCCATCATTTGTGATAAACACTCTCTAGTGAAAATTGAGTACCAACCACACTGCACCTGTTATACTCCATACCAGTAGGATCTCAAATTCAAATCATTCTAATTAATCTTAACAAGGCTGATTTAAACGAAGGGCCTTAACTACTAAGGAGTTCTGTCATGCAAAAAAGAAAAATTTTGATCAAAGGACAGAGAATTTGCCATCTCTAAAGCAGTCTGTGATATTAATTCCTCAACATAATTTTTGTAGCCAAAGAATGTTATATTATATTCTGTGCTGTATTTTCATAATGTGACTTACAGTAAAATTTCATATCTAAAGGGTTAAAACTCCAGATAACTGTATTTTATGTGCTTTGGCTACTACAAAAACATAAATCTAGAATAACTACTGAGTAATTCCATTAGCAAGGGTATTTGTAGAAGGTTGGAAGACTAGTCAAAGATAATGGTTTCAAGTGGAAGGAAAAAAAAAAGACACCTTGACTGATCACTAAGACCAAGATAATGCATTACACAACAGAGAGTTGTTTATGGAACTCTATCATCTCGTCATGCATCTTCCAAAATGAAGAGATGTTTCTGTCCCTTTCAACCACATCCTTGTGAAAGCTGCTGCGTGACATTCCCAAATGTGACTGACATGTTTGAGATGGCTTGACTTAAACTACAGGCCATTAGGCAAAGATGAAGTTCACTTTGGGGCACCCTGGGTGTCCCTCAAAGAAACAGGCAATCATACAATTAGAGGCTTATGACTCTTAGTTGGTAGAGACTTGCCATATGTATTAACAAGCCAGAGACACCGCAAATAAACATCAACTTTAAATACATGATATATCAAAAGTCCCAGCCCATGGCACTCCTATTTTCAGGTGTTAAATCTTTTGCCTGGTTAATAGCTCTTCAACTGGGGATGCCCAGCAACGAGCAGAAGGATGTGGTTCCCCTTCAGAGAAACAATACTCTCTAACCTTACTTTGATTTGTTCTTCTTCATAAAGGCATTATGGAAAAAAGAAAAGGAAATAAATACATTCCTAGCATTTTTTATAAATGAAGAATTTTGTTAGGCACTTTTCATGCATCATTTATATGAATATACACAATCTTAAAATGAGCTATTTTAAAGATGAGGAAATTGGTATTCACAGAAGTCCCTTAGATACTGGGTAGATGAAATTTCACTGGAACTCAGTTCTGTCTACAAGATAGCCCCTAGCAATTTCTTCCTTCTCTGTCTGTGCTTGCCACGCCTTTCTTCTAGAAGTAGAGACCTATGTCCTTTGACTTGAATCGAGTATAGTTTTATGACTGGTTTGGTGGATAGAATGTAGTATAAATGATTTCCAGGGATTTTGATGATCATGCCTTTGGGGACTTGGAGTGTTTGCTTTCACTCTTGGAAGACAGCCACTATGTATAGTACAACTATACTGTGGAAGGGAGGCAGGCCCTGGAGAATGAGAAACTATGTCAACCTCAGTCTAGATGCCCTTCCAGTACTGCATGAAGCAGAAATGTGCATTTCCATTAAATCCTGCCCAAACTGCTAAATTATGGGCAAATAATGCACATAATTATTCTTATTCCAAGCTACATTTTGGAGAGATTTGTTATAAAACAATAGATAACTGAAACACGACTCCCAAATCCAGACTATTTTTTTGCATGGTGCTGACTTCCCTGGTTATTCACACTTTCTTATTAATTTGGCAAGAAAACTTTTGGCTGAATCAAATAGGTATTTCAGATTTCTCAATGGAAAAGAGTAATTTTAAGAGTTTTTGTTATTTTAAGCTAAAATACATTGAGTAGTTCAACCCTGTGCCCTGCGAGGTAGGCACAATT
Source organism: Cheracebus regulus (assembly GCA_963574635.1). NCBI lineage: Eukaryota > Metazoa > Chordata > Mammalia > Primates > Pitheciidae > Cheracebus > Cheracebus regulus. The sequence continues at coordinate 29,535 of CAUYQU010074615.1, forward strand.
TTTGATCGTTGTTTCACAGGTGAATAAAGTGAAGTATAGAGATGTTACGTATTTAGCTGCCAGAAAGTTGCAGATCTAGGATCAAAACCATGTGGCCACATTCCTGAGCCACACTGCCAGGACTTTCTTGTCAATGACATTTGAATCTGGTCAACTGACACAAGTAGCTGTGACAAGAATTCTACTTTTATAACTCAAAACTGTAATGCTTAATTTGAAAAACCTGTACTACATACTACCCTAAAGAACTTTCCTTGGGGAGTAGATGTAGACATTAAACAAGCAAGTGCATCTTTCTCGGAATGTCACAAATAGGGGATTGCTGAATAGAGGATGCTTCCCGTGGGATCAGACAAGACACCTATGAATAGGGAATGCAAGCCTATCAAATGGCAAAATGTCCTCTCTACGGTGGCAATGTCTTCTCTATGGTGGAAATGTCCTCTCTATGGTGGAAGTGTCCTCTCTATGATGGAAATGTCCTCTCTATGGTGGAAATGTCCTCTCTCTATGTTAGGCTCTTCACATATTCTTCATCATATAAACAGCAGATCCCAGGTATGAAAATAAAACTGGCATCTTCACCATTGCTGCTATTTTTGCTATGATTTTTCTGATTCAGTGCAATGTTAGATGTGAAAAAGATCTGGGTTTGAGTAGGGGCTTGCCACTTACAAACTCTATGACTTTAGAAACTTACTTTATTTCTTGTCCCTGTTTATATCAAGAAAATGGAAATTCTTCAAAATCCAAGAGAGGAAATTCAGTCATGTAGGCTTTTCATTAAGTGTCTCTATTTAAAAAATCAAATCAGATATTTTCTGTCCCAAATCTCCACATGTAGAATCCATTAGTTAGGGCAGAGGTACATGTTCTGGAAAGCTCTGTTAAAGGTCAGCTTGCTTAATGGAGTCGCAGAATGGTGAATTAAAAATATACATATGAATCTTTGTGGTATAACAACTTATGTTTCCGTAACTTCTATTTTAATTTACTTTTCCCCCCTAAAATTCGAGGTCATCTAGCTCAATCCCTTTATTTTACAGAAGAAGAAAGATCCAGAGAAGGAAAATGAGTTGTACAAAGAATCCAGCTTTGGAACCACAGAAAAAGCACCAGACCATTGTTTCCTGACTCCTCAGTCGGGCTCTTCCCATCAAAACTGGAGCTTCCCCTGGGTGAGGAAAACATAACTACAAATAGCTCTAATTGTTATTATAAAAATTCTCATACCCAGATTAAAAATTTGCATTGAAAATGCCAAATGGGTACAAATAAATCAAACATCTTAGCATTCCTCTTATATGTATACGTGAAAAATACCAGCCCCATCTAATTCCCCCTGCCTCTGTTTCTCTTAATTTCCACTCATGATAGCACACGGTTCCAAGACACCATGATTCAAGAAGAAAATATTTCTGAAATCTTAGCTAAAGTTGGATAAGGGCTTTTTAGGTGCAATTCATTCTGCCTAAGTGCAGTGCTGCTCCAAAGCTGACCACTCAATTGTTGGACTCAACTTCTGTACTGTTTTGACCTGGGGCTGAACCAGTGCTGACAATGTTCTGGTGAGGTCCAGCCCTGGCAATATAAACCAGATGACAGAGCTGCCTTTCTTCCCCATTGTGATGGTTAATATTAAGTGTCAACTTGACCAGATTGAAGGATGCAAAGTATTGTTTTCGACTGTGTCTGTGACGGTGTTGCTAGAGGAGATTAACATTTGAGTTAGTGGACCGAGAGAGGCAGACCCACCATCAATCTGGGTGGACACCATCCAGTTGGCTGCCAGCGTGGCTAGAAAAAGCAGGCAGAGGTGGAAGGAGCTAACTTGCTGAGTCTTTTGGCCTTGATCTTTCTCTCATGCTCTATGCTTTCTGTCCTCAAACATCAGACTTCAAGTTCTTTGGCTTTTGGAGTCTTGGCCTTACACCAGTGGTTTGCCAGGGGCTCTCAGGCATTTGGCCACAGAGTAAAAGCTGCATTGTTGACTTCTCTACTTTTGAGGCTTTGGGACTCAGGCTGATCAACCACTGGCTTCCTTGTTCCTCAGCTTGCAGGCAGTCTATCGTGGGACTTCATCTTGTAATCGTGTGAGTCAGTTCTCCTTAATTAATTCCCTTTCATATATACATATATCCTACTAGTTCTATCTCTCTGGAGAACCCTAACACACCCATGTTTGGTTCTTGTTTCATTGTGCATCTGTGTACTCCCAGAGCTCCTGAAAAGCTGAGGCCCTGACTCATTTTTCTAACATGGCACTGGGCACTCTTCACTCAAAAAGAGATTCCTAAATATAAACTCTTGGCCAGCCTGAATGTCTTATCACAGAAAGAGCCCATCCAGTCAAACCTCTTCAGTCCTCAGACTGGGTCCTGCCTAGGTGATCTAGGATCCAGGATTACTTCCCTGACTCTTCCCAACTCACTTGACCTGTCTTGCTGTAAGTAAGAAGCTGTGACTCATCAACTGCCACAACTAAGGCAATAAGTAGCAGAGAAAAACTTCAAAAAATGTAAATTAGTTTTTATTACTGGTCCAATTGTAAATTTGAAAATTTCATTGCTCAAATGCAGAGAAATTTGGTATAGACATATTCCTGGTGATTTAAAAACAATAACCTAATCATAAGCTTTTATTTTTTATGTTAAGTTTATTTTTGGCTTATGAAGGTGAAAATATCCATAGTAGAACCCTTGGAAAATAAAGAAATGTGCACAGAAAAAATATGTTGTTCTTTTTATAGAATGAGAAATAACTAAAATCTGTGTTTTGAACAAGAACCTATGAAGCTTTGTGGTATAACAACTTACATTTCAGTAACTTCTATTTTAGTTGACTTTTTTTCCCCTAAAATTCAAGAAGCTACAGAATAACCTCTTCAGACAACTTCATCTGCTTCAGCGTCTCATGAATATAGTTATTGATCTCCAGGTAAACTCTTGGGGATTTTGTCAATTCTGACATTGATTCCCATGTGCAATGGAGGACTTTTCTAGATTTAGAGTTGTGCCTTCATTTTAACCACTGGTTTGAACTCTAGACCCTCTAAAATAGACCTTAAGACACTTTATCAGATTTTTTAAACTTGGTGCTTATTTTCTGATTCAACTGTATTTGTTCTGCTATGACTGTATTAGTTTGGGATTCAAGAAGGTCAGCCACCGATAAGTCTGATACTCCACTCTCCCTTTAGCTATGAGACTGTAGAAGGTATTTAAACATTCACAGGGACAGGCCTATGTTGGGAGACAGTGCCAGACTGCTAAACTTTAAGTTCTTTTTTTTCCCCAATTTAAATTTAAGTCAAGTTTTTATGAATGTTTCACTATGTTACCACTGACAATCATTTAATCTCTGTTAGAAATACCTGTAGAAATAGGACATTGCTCCTATCTCAAGGAGTTTACAATATAGCTGGAGAAACAGGCCACCTACATGTAAAGATATAACCAACATTATCAGAAAGCACATCATAAAAGTCATTACTAAATATAATAATAGTGTCATGGTATGGAAGTCAGAGGATGGGAGAGTGATCTTAAAGCCTAGGATGGCCAGAGTTTGAGAAAATAAAGAAGAGTAGGACACTGTTCTTATTGTCAGATATTATGGGCCACATGTGTAGAAATGGAAAAAGATTATATTCTGAGATTAGTACAGTTTGGCTATAGAAGAAGAAAGTTTATGTACCTATGCTCCCATGCACGCATTTGAGGCCTTTCAAAATACAGTTTCACATCTACATTTGTTTCAGTTTTTCTCTCTCCAAATATATAGCCTGTATGACAGACAAACTGGGAAACTTCATATTTTCCAACAATGTATATGCCTTCCCATCTCTGCCTTTACTTATGTTTCTTCATTAACTTCTATCATGCTACCAGCCTCCCTTCCCGTATCTCCTCATAATGAAGGTTTTTTAAAAATAAGGTTTTTTTTCTCTGCTTTCAAATCTGACAAATTGGCAAGGTTTCTTGAGAGGAGTATGAGGAGAAAATTCTAAAATTATTTCAGCTTCAAAAAAAAAAAAGCTATGAGAGATTAGTGATGTCAAACAAGGTATGACTTTGGGAGCAGTGGTGTAAATGTCATGTGTTTTGTATTTTGTATTTTGCCAACACCATTCAAGGTCTAGAAAAAGTATCCACCTGAGTCATACAGATATTTGGGGTCTTCTTAAATGATTAAATCAAATTCGTCTTCCTTAGAATCTCAACTACATTTTCCATTCCTTTATGTCATTTAACTTATTTCACTTTATATTTGCACTTGGCTTATCACTGGCAATAAACTTAATATCTTATAACAGTAAAAAATGTATCTCACTCATCTTTTTTATTGCCTCAAAATGCCTAGCATAATAAGTATATGCTTAATAAATATTTCATGAATTGAATATAATGGAGGGAAGAAGAAGGATCTAAGGTTGGAAAAGTAAGTTGCAGATAGAGTATAGAAACCTAAATAATTGAGTTTAGCTGCTAATTGTTCTACAATAGTTCTGTGTAATTCGTTTGTATCCCCATAATAATCAGATGCTTCTGGGTAGGAGTGCTTAATACATTCTTACTCACAAACTCCAATAATAGGTTGCTGACTCACCATCTATGGGTTGAGTTCTTTAGCTGGAACAAATCAAAGGTAAAAAATTGGTCCATGCATCACACATCTAAGGTGATTTCAGGGAAATTTACATTTCGAAAGAAGAAGGTTCAGTACAGAAGATACATGTAGGGTGAAAATTGAGTTTAAAAGAAAGAATGAAAACTGCTCAGCATATCATGGTGGAAATAATACAGACTTGGAGGATTAAAGTTTGACATTTAAGATCAGATCTTAACTCTACCACTCTTCAGCTATGCCCTTGGGTGGATTAAGTCTTTCTTTGTAAAAGTAGTGTAATTATACCTAGTGCCAAAAAGTTCAAAGCTAAATATGCAGCCTAATTTTAGTTACTAGTTTTAGTAAACTCATAGATATGTAAAGCTTGCTTATGTATGATATAATCTTTTCCATATTATTTGCTATGACATCTATGTTTCTACTGACCCTTTTTTTTTCTCCTTTATTATACTGATTAAATTATTGAAAGCCACCTCTAATTGTTTTGTATAAGTATATGGGCTATAAATATATAAACTGAGTTGTGCCCATGTGTACAGCCTTTGAAAGATAAAATAGGACAATATCTAGATAAAAACCTTTTATGTAGCTTAATGTGGTTTCTCCCAACCCAATTGAATCTGTCCATCAAAAGCATGACTTAAAGAGACTTTCCAAGGCAAGAAGGCAGATACCAAGAGTAACAGCTCTCAGAGTTATAACCATTACAGGTACTTCAATTAGACAACTTTTAGCTTCATGATCAGTTATTTAGATTTCTTGAGGTTGCATAGTTTGAACAGATAAAAATCTTGAGGGAGAATGTAATCTAGTAACTGTATTATACATTTTTACCCCTTTCTGTCACAGCCCATTATTTTAATAAATCAGGTTCACATATAATAAAACTACAGCTGCTTCTGGTTTTCACATTTTGATTCAATGAAAAGACTGAGTTTTAATCTGTTGTTCCATTAAGTGGAACATACTTTGTGTCATTAAGGTCTCAGAGAATTTTATGCCTTTTCTTTAGATGCTACACTTTCCACGGGGAAAACAGCTGACCTTGACCTGTTTGCTTTCAGTGGGCACTTAGGTGAATTAAGACAGCAGTCACTGTGTCCTAAACTGAGACATCACATCATTGTGAGCAGCCTCCTCTTTTTACCAAAAGGTAATTTCCAATTTAAGAAGAAAACTCAGTGAGCTGTGAGTAAGGTTTTCAGTCCATACATTTTTAACATAAATACCCTAAGAATAAGCAAGTTAAATGTCACAAAAATACAGAGGAAGGCAGAAAAAACTTTTGCCTCATTATATCAAACCACAAAGCAGCTGACATTTCTTAAGAACAGGATTATTTAAACGAAATTGCTGAAGAAAGCTAAGATTGTCCTATTCATAAGTAAACTTTGAAGAGATTAAGAAGATAAAATAAAAAAGATATAAAATAATAAAAATTATTTTCTTGAATATATTTATTAAAGAAGTACCAAACACAGGAATAATATGTATTATGCAATTATAATTATTTACATATTAAATGTTTTGGGTGATCTATTACTACAGTTGTCAACAGAAAACACCATTTCACAAATATCTGCTTTATATTTATAATTATGGACATATATGTTTTGAGATCCCATTAGACATTTAAGTAGAGCTACCAATTAGAAGGATGATATACAAGCTCTGTTAAAATGTTGGACTAGAGATATTAAGTTAAAGTTAATGACATACAGTTAGTATTGAAGATTCAATTGATACTAGCAAAAATATTACTTTCAGGTAAACTTACACACTAAGAGTGAATTTTTGAAGTTAATTATCTTAGATCACTGAGATGAAGAACAATGTGTTAAGAGAAGGCTCAGAAAGCATTTATGGGCAGGTTGGAGGCAGGGTTCATAGAACCCAGATTTCTTTTAAGTGAAATGAGGCACACTGTCTACCTCAATGTCATCCCTCTTCAATCTCCTTTCCTGGCTCCTTAATTTCTCTTATTTTAAATGTTGGCGTCCTTTAAGGTTTGGTCTTGGGATCTTTGTTTCATTAAATTATCTCCAAATTTGATTTCCTCAAATTCCATGTTTTAGATGCCATCTATAATTTACTAATGTCCAAATATCTTCAGTCCACATTTGGCATTTCCTTGCAGATGTCTGACAATAGTATCCAATATCTAACATGACATGTCCAAAAAGAACTCTCAGTAAATAACACCATCATCTACCCTATTCTCCAAATCTGAAAATATAGTACCCTTCCTGAATTGCTTTTTCTCACTTATACACAACTCCCAAATCACCAATTCCTATCCACTCTACCTTTGAAATACATCTCAAGTACATTGACTTATCATCTCTTCTGCCATACTACAATCTTGGCCACAATCATTGTAGTGTGGAATATTGAAGTTGCTCCAAATTCTTTTCCTTTTACCTATTCTTGTCCCTGAACAACCCATTTTTTTTACTTAGCAGCCACAGTGATCATTAAAAATAGAGAGACAGAGAAAGAAATCAATATGAACATGGTTGTAGGTTTTTTATATGGTTATTGTCTACCTAAAAATAACTCACCATTCCTCTTAGAAACCATTAAGCATTAGCATAACAAAGAAGCAAACATAAAATATCAAAAACTGCCTAACTTCTATTTGCAGAAACATTAGGAAATTGAAAGAAGCTATAACTCCAAATGATAAGTCACTGCTACAGAATGCCACTAACACCTGGGCAGAGCCACCTGGGAGTAAGGGAAGGCACCTGCCTGGGAAGTGCATGGAGACCCAGAGGTAGCAGATTCCAGAGAGCACAACACAGGTACATTCTGTAAGAGTGAGGAATTCCCTGAAATGTGAAAGCTAAAGTTGATGCTGGAGATGTAGTAAACATGACTGACTTCTGAGAGTGCTGCCATCAGAGGGCAGTTGCCAAGGTGACGAGTCTAATAGTCGTGTCAGATTAAAGACAATGCCAGTGAAAACAAGTCCTACAATGATTTGAATTATTGCCTTGGACAACAGAGCTATTTTTGTTTATGACAATGGCAGTCAAGAAATAGGGAAAGTGGCATGTAGGGCTGGAAGCAGAAATTGCTGGATATCTTAAAGATAGCTGACTACACAGATATGCTCAGAGGCTCTATACAGGAAGGGACCAATCTAAATCCAGGAAGACTAAGAGAGACCTGTGAGCTGCAAAGCCAAGAAGGCTGCATAGGCCCACACCTGGAACCTCTTGCAAATAAATACCTGTTCCAGTAACATCTTCTACATTCAATCAAGAGTAACAAAACAGTAGCAGACACAGCATGGTTGTATTCTACGAAGAAAGTGGTAAGATCATATCAATGCATAAAAAACAATCTCAAGAAAAGTAATTACAATGGAGCATATAAAAATTGTAACCAAACATTTCATCATAGGCTAAAATAAATAACTGAAGTGACTGCTACAAAAGAAGACCCTAAAGAGGAAATACAAGAACTCAAGGAAGAGATGTTGGACGAAAGAAGATGATGAAATGAAAGAAAGATAAAATACAAGCTGGCAAAATTCAAGAAACAGACGGCAGAGAAAATAAAATGATTAAAGAAAGAAGGCAAGATTACAAGGAATATTGGGGAGAATAGACAAAATAAGAAAACCTGAACATTGACTCAGATAACAGAAATGAGAAAAATTAACAAAACAAAACTATTATTTTATGCATAAACTTTGTTGGTCTAGTACCTGCTCAATAATAAAAATTCAAAACAGAAGAAGAAAATCCTCCCATATCATTTTCATTCTTTAAACCTTTCAATGGCCTTTGATGAATTCTAAAATTAAAGTCAAATCATGTATCATGGTCTGTTCTGTATTACTAGCTCCCACTCCATTACAAATTTCAAGTCTTACTGATCCCTTACTCAGCGACATTGACGTTTTCTTTACATTGCTATTCCCCCTCAAGCTCAAACAGTCCCCAGAACCTCCTTCAGCTGAGTCTGAATATATTGTCATAAAATGCCTTCCCTCTACTCCCTCCCTTACTTCTAAGGTATTTTCCAGTGATTTTCACTTCCATTATCCTGTTTATTTCCTTTACAGCCCTTATTTCAAACACAACTATCTCATTATTTATACTGTTTACTGATATACTATTTTTCTCCCTTCACTGCAATGTAAGCTCCCTATGAACAGAGATCTGTATAGTCTGGCATCTATCTAGCATGGTCAGTAGTGATAAAGTCTGATGGCTAGAGGAAGGTGAAACAAATTATCTCTAAGGGTTTTTTCTATTCTTATGTCCGAGTTATATCTAGTAATTCACTTTGTAGAGTCTAACAGACTCCATTAAGAACACTTAACCAACTTAAAGTCTTTGTATACAGTGATCTATCAAGTTAATGATCACATAATTAATTATAGAACTTTTACAGTTACTGCAAGGGTAATGGTGGTAGTGGTGATGGTAGTGGTAGCGGTAGTGGTGGTGGTACATGCTACTACTAGCTGATGATCAAGGCTGCTGCTGGTCCAGAGGGAGATATTGTGTAAATTTAAAAAAGGCACCCCCTTTCTGCTTGCAGATGCGGCTCTCAGCAGCTCCACTCAGGACACTATCCAGATTCCCACACAGGGTCTTCAGCTGTCACCTGGTAGAACACAAATCTATATATCAATGATCAAGCTAGACTGAAAATCACTCCACTTTGTCTACTCAAGTTGTGTGGATTTGCTCATTCTGCCTAGCAGGAATTTTCAGGATTTAGGGTCACTTTTCTGTTTTCCAACTCTGATCAGCAATTTTTCTTTTTTGTTTTTTTATGGTGATGAACATCAACATGACCTGGCTAGGGTAGGCTTTAGAGAGAACTCCTCCAGTGCTTTCTTAAAACCTTCATCAATGTGAGACTTTCTTATGTTCAGATGTTCCTCTCTAGGTCACATTAGAATATGCCATATCCCATACTGTACTGTGATGGTTAATTTTGTATGTCAACTGGAATGGGCCATGGGGTTCTCAAGTAAACCTATAGTTAAGCATTATTCTGGGTGTGTTCCTGAGGGTGTTTCTGGATGAGATTCACATTTGAACTGGTAGAGTGAGTAAAGCAGATTGCTCTCCCCAATGTGGGTGGTGCTCATTCCATCTGTTGAAGTCCTGAGAGAAACAAAAAGGTTGAGTAAGAGAGAATTTGACTTTTCTGCCTAATGGTCTTGGAGGTTGGGACGCTGGTCTTCTCCCACCTTCAGACTTGGACTCGGACTAGAACTTATGCCATCTTCTCTCCTGTTTCTTAGGTTTTCAGGCTTGAACTGGCACTATACCACTGGCTGTCCTGGGTCTGCAGCTTGCCAACTGCAGATCTGGGGACATCTTGGCCTTTATAATCTTGTGAGTCAATTCCCTATGATAAATATTTTTATATATTCATATAGAAAATCCCTCTCTGTGACACAAACGTGTACACGTGCACGCGCGCGCGCACACACACACACACACACATTGGTTGTGTTTCTCTAGAAAACTCTGACAAATATATAGTTAACACAGTGTACAATGATTGCATACAAATTGAATGTCAGCTGTAATATCTAATTAAAGCTATATTAATTTAACTTCTTTTAAGACATAAACAATTCTGTGCAGCAAGAATGCTTGACGGTTAAAGTAATCTTATAAACCTCTACAACAATCCTGCTCTAGAGAAATTTAATTGAAGTCAGGCCTAGCAAATTCATGTGGCAAACTAGTTTATTGTTCTCATGTCTTTCACACTCATATTTAGGGTCTAGAATATGAGGTTCAAATGGGTCATAGTTCTAAAAATTTCCTGGAAACATGACCTTTTAATGATTTTATATATACTTTATTTTTATTGGTTTCTTTACTGAAATTTTTTAACATAAAAAAGTGAGTATGTATTTGATAGAAAAGTAGTTTTCTAAAGTCTGATTTGTTCTTACGATAAATGAAAAGCTAGGGTTTTACAATGATAGGCACATTACCATTTAAGATTTTAATAATGTAGATATAATCAAATTTTTATAATAAAAAACTGATATTTTCCTATTACTTAAAAATATATTTTGGTATATATTCGATTCTATGAGGTAAGAGGAAGAATTTCCCAAGCTCAGGCACAGAAAACTTTATGTGAGAGTATTTTTCTGTTTGTTTCATAAGTTACACATTTTCAGGAAATAGAATAAAATTCCTCTAAGATACATAGCTGCCATAAGCAACTGAGTGCCAAATCCTTTGCTGCTAAATGCTCGACGTACATTATCAAGTTTGTTCTTCTAAAAACTCTGGAAGGTAGTTATCATTCCTGTTTTATAAATTAAAAAAAAATCTGCATCAGAAAAGTTAATAAATTTGCTCAAGATCACTTTGACACTTAAAAGTAATCAGTGGCCAAGGTTTTATCTTACCTTCCTCTATCTCAAGACTCTGGTCCGCACTATCAGACTCCCCTAAAGATTAAAGGCAAAACAATTTTCAATTTACCTAAAACACTGCTCAGTAATTCTCCCTGGACTCTGATTTTTTTTTTCCTTTGCTTTGATTTCAATAGCATCTGCAATAATTTAGAAATCTCTAGTAAGAGAAATAGCTGAAGATTATAAAATGTGCTTTGTTAACATGTATGGCATATGGGGGGCAAAGAAAGATGCCTTTGTAAGACAACTAGTCAACGACAAAGCTGGGAATTAAAAGTTTTAATTTTGTCCAGCTCATCAAATGCAGAATTGATGCATCATTTTTTTTTTTTGGTGAGACCATTTTTCATATTTAAATCCAAGATAAGTGATGTAGTGAGATAATGTAATTTCCTTCATTGCCTCTAGTCTTTGATTAAAGAATTACAGTCTTGCTTTGAAAATAAGGCATTTTTCAGTGACTCATTAAACTAATCATGAATTTTATTCCACTTCCTTTTGTAGTGGAATTCATGTCCTTGGGCCTCTTTTAAGAACATCATATAAAACCTTAATAATGCTAATATTAACAAGCACATAAACTGTATTATAATAACCACTCCTATAAAATTTACATAGATGAATGCATTCATACTTATTTTCAATGACTATACATCAAGTCTGTACGAGCTTGAAGTTCCACAAAGCAAGACCTTCCCCTACATTTCACAGATGAAAAGTCAAGTGACAAAGAAGGTGAGAGAAGTATCAACCCAGTTCCAATATGTAAGAACGGTTATTTGTCTAAGGAAAAAAATGGGTTATTTCTCCCTAATGGTTTCACTAAGAGTTTTTCTCTTCACTATCAGTGAGCCTCAAAAAAGGCTTAGCTTCTAGGAGGCAGTGGTCTGTTCAGTCATGCCTGAAGCTATTTTTCAGGTTAGTTAAGTATCAGAAAACTTAGAGCAGCCCTGCTGAGTGCCCCAATATCTGCCACTGCAGAGTGAGAGCCACCATTGTGCAACTAAGTGATGCAGCATACGGACCTTAGCAGTGACTCTACCAGCATCTCAGTCCTTACCAACAAAGTCACCAGAGATATAACCTTGGCCATTGGCAATTTGCTTTTGGCAAAAACCATGGCTTTCAACAGCTTTCTACAGCTGGTTAAAACACAGTTTACACATACCTTATTTACATAGTATAGACAAATAATGGATACATGTACATATAGAATAAAGTATCCTTAACTCAAATTGTATGGGTGGAATATATCTTTCTTTTTAATTTATTCCCTTTTCTATTCATCCAATTATGACAACAGCCTGGTATATCAGCTACATTCCTGGATAGTCACTGGGGCATAAATGAGGAAAGAAAACTGATAAGGGATATGTAGATTTTAATTAACGAGCAGAAAGTAAAGCATTTTTCCATGGTTAACAATAGAAATGCTTAGATTCTTCAGTTGGTCCTTTTCATTGAATTTATTTCTTCCTACTGTGAGATTTAATTTAAAATATAAAGGAATTCTATAGCTAGAAAGGTTTACAGAAATTACTTATGAAATACAGTGAGATGTGCATTTGAATATTAAGAAAGCTATCCCAAAACGAAAAAAATAAGGGAAAATACAATGAATACTACAAGTATAAGCATAGAGAAACTATGTTTTGGGTTTGAGAGGAAAAAAAGCAAAATTAAGGTCATTCAGAAATATCCAAAAGAACTATTGAACTCACTTATTAATCCTCCTGGATAACATCTAGTTTTGTGATTATTAGTTGAAAATATTTATGCTATACCGTTCAACTCACCTTACAAGCACACCTTTGAATTTTAAAAAGTCACTTTACAGTCAAAGGTATTTTTGTGTGAGAACGATGTGCATGCAGACATATACAATTACACAATTCCAAGGTAACCTTCATCCTTCCAGCAAAACCAAGTCTTAATGTCCCGTCTAAACCAATCTAAATCTTAAAGATCTCAATAGTTGGATGTAAAAACCAGTGACATCACAAGACAAAAGAAAATAATACTGGGTTAGGGTGAAAAGCTTCTTAGTGTACTCTGTAGACACTGAGGAAGCCAGGGCAATCTACCAGTGACAACTAGAAACATCTTTTCTTCCAAGTTTCCATAAAATGAGAAGTTTAATTTGCAACACAAATGCAGAGATGTATCCTGAGTGAACCAGATAGGATTAATGTATATGATCGACATTCACAAACTAAATCATTTGTTACTATCACCTATACATTTTCATCAGACTATTTCGCAAAGGAGAAAAGCCATAATTATCACTTATTTCTTCGAGTGCACACACCTCATTTAAGTCTAATTTCCTACCATTTCTTTCTAGTCCAGCCTCACTGAACTACTATTATTTAATACTCCTTTGCGTTGGCCCATGAAGGTTTCTCTCACTGGAGGCTATGTTCATCTGGCAAATTCCTACTCATACCTTAAAATCCAAGTGAAATGCAGTATCTCCTGTGAAGCTCTCTTTAAACCCATAGAGTTATCACTACCACCTGGATTTTCTCATGGCATTTTATGAGAAATTTTCTGTATCTCTTAGCAAACCATATGGTACTTACTCGGTTAATCATCTGTCTTCTTTACTAAGTTATAGGCTCCACAAGAACAGGGTCATTCTTTTATGTAACTCTAATGTCCACTATAGGTCCTGGCACAAGATAATAATCATGATTATTTTTTTAAATAAAAAATATTCTTTGTTAATATCTTTACTCCATAATACACTTAACATAGTCTTTATTTAATGTAACATAATATATACTTAATATTATCATTAATCAATAATATAAAGTTCATATTGAAAATAGCAAATTATCTTGAGTCCAAAGCAGTAATGTTCAAATTAACATTTGGTTGAGTATCCTGATGCAGAAAATTGCCTCACTTATTCAACATAGATGAGAAAAGGAATTCTTAATAGCTGATTAGAGAAAGGTTAACTTATTTCTGTCATGGTATTAGCTGGAGTTGGGGAATAGAACATACCTTCATGTACTAATATTTCTAAAGTTATGGGTCTGGCCCTCACTTTAGAATTTTTAAAAATGTATCCTTTACCAACTACCTTCACGCTTTTCTTCAGTGGGCAGAACTGCCAACAACAGCAGGAATATTTGCAAATGTGGTGTGGGAACATTGGTGGTAACAAGACTGGCAGATGCTAGTGGCATTTAGTAGTCAGAATCTAGGGACGCTCAGTGTTCTGCAATGCTTGGGAAGCCTCACATAATAAAGAAATGTTTACCTAAAACCATAATAGCATTTCATTGCATATACTCAATACTTTAAGGGATCCAAGAATCATTTTGTATTGATTTTTATCACTAACTTCTGCAGTCTGGATTACACTTTGGAAAACATTACAATTGCCTCATGTTAGTCTATGCATGTAATGGAATTTCATTGTTAAATACAATTCTTGGCTGGGCATAGTGGCTCACATCTGTAATCCCAGCACTTTGGGAGGCCAAGGCTGGTAGGTCACGAGGTCAGAAGTTCAAGACCAGTCTGACCAACATGGTGAAACCCCGTCTCTACTAAAGATACAAAAAATTAGCCAGGCATGGTGGTACACACCTGTAGTCCCAGCAACTTGAGGGGCTGAGGCAGGAGAATCACTTGAACCTGGAGGCAGAGGCTGCAGTGAGTCAAGATCACACCATTGCACT
>CAUYQU010074616.1:0-16008 GCA_963574635.1 Cheracebus regulus
TTTAACGACTTATATAGAGACTTAGACTCCTGCACAATAATTGCAGGAGACTTTAACACTATATCATTAGATTAACGAGACAGAAAATTAACAAGGACATCCACGATTTGAACTCAGACCTGGAACAAGCAAATTTAATAAATATTTACAGAACTCACCACCCTATATCCACAAAACATATATTTTTTTCAATATTATATCACACCTATTCTAAAAGTGACCACATAATAGGAAATAAATCACTTCTAGTAATTGCATAGCATTTCACAGATTTAAATGAAATCCTGAGCAATAGGAGCAAGATTCTTATTCTCTCTCCCCTTCTCTTTTTCTTTCTCTCTTTTATTCTTCTTCTTTCTCTTAAAAAAACTCCCCCTTTCTCTTTCTCTTTTATTCTTCTTAAAAAAGAAAAGAAAACACAATTTATTCCTATTATAAAATACAATCATTTTTCAAATTTAAGGAGTATTTTAAATAAATTTTACAATCTACTCCAATTATCCAGTGCAAATTAGAACTCAGCATCATCTTGGGGTAAAACAGAAATCTTAGAAAGGTAAAGCAGAAAGTGAGAGTGCCAGCCACCAAAGTGTGGGAGTTCACTCAGGGTGGTGGCAAAAATATTAAGGAAAAAATATTAGAGAAAGTCATCAAATATAGTCTCAAACCCCTTTGGAAGGCCTAAGGGTTTTTTCATAGTTTCAGTAGAAGTTTTGGCTGAAGGCAGCCTAAATTCCCTTTACATTTAGTTAATAAGAAAAGCAAATAGCTAGGATATGGGGGTAGTTTATCCAAATAACTCATTTACTCATGTGGTCTTAAAACTAACCTTTGAGCCAGATGGCCCTCTTGGGGGGAAGTCAACCAGAAATATTACCCACTAATGGAGTTTGCTTTGGACATAGGAACCTGTCCTTTAATCTTTCACTCTAGTGGTGTTGACTAAAGCCTTTGTCAATTAAACTGTATTAAATAAATGTGAGTCTCACTGAGTGGTGGGGCCAGGGGTCACAACTGTTTACAGCACTCTCCAGGGAGTCTGTAAGCTGCCAGTCACTCAGTAGAACTGTCAAAGCATAATATCTGCGTGTCAGTGTACTTTATTCATCTGTCGCTGAGTCAGGGTCTGCAGGACACACCTCTGCAGGTGGTGACCCCGACAGTGGCACCCAATGTGGGGTGACCCAACACCAAAGCACACAAGAAAAGGAAGGATGCTGCAGCCTGGGTAACATTTCTTCCCTGGACCCGTAACTATGACCAGACGAATAGGGTACATTTACAAGTGAGTTCTAACCATGTGCCCAACAAGACCACATGAAATAAGAGAGGGGCAAGTCACCAAAGGAAGAAGCAATGGGGAAACAACATATGTCTACTACAGACCACATGAACTGTAACTGACGGTCATCACAAGAGAAATTCTTGTGTTTTTTTAGAGATGGGATCCTACTGTCACCCAGGCTGGAGTGCAGTGGTGCCATCATAGCTCACTGCCACTTCAAACTCCTAGATTCAAGAAATCTTCCTGACTCCACCTCCCAAGTAGCTGGGACTATAGGAGTGTACCACCATGCCCAGTGTCATGCAAGAATTTTTTTTTTTTAGATGGAGTCTCACTCTGTTGCCAGGCTGGAGTCCAGTGGTGCAATCCTGGCTCACTGCAACATCCACCTCCCAGGTTCAAGCGACTCTCCTGCCTCAGCCTCCCAAGCAGCTGGGACTACAGATGTGTGCCACCATGCCTGGCTAATTTTTGTATTTTTAGTAGAGATGGGATTTCACCATGTTGGCCAGGATTGTCACAATCTCTTGACCTCATGATCTACCCACCTCGGCTTTCCAATGTGCTGGGATTACAGACATGAGCCATCATGCCCAGCCACAAGAAATTCTTAAACTTGGTATGTGAAGAATGAGGAAGTGTGTTCTCTCCAAATTACATTCAACTCTGAGACTCCAGCCTTCTCTACTGAACACATGTCAAATCCATTCACATTAATATTAAAATATTTTTAAAATATGGATCTAGTGGTAAAACACACATCCAACTACAACTATAGATAACAATCATGTTTAATTTCTCCTTGAGCACTTCTCAACAGACTCACTTGTCTATGAACATGTGTTAACACTTTCCTCTCTGGTAGTTTGAAAAATCCTCCACATTATTTTGAACATATACATTTCTGTTAACAGCCATGAGTCATACACCAAAAATTTAACTGAAGACTACAGGTGTGGCAGGCTGAACTTAAGCCTCCCTTCTTCCTCTCAGATTAGAATCTTGGGGATTAGAGGCAAATCAGGTGACTATGATGCCATCTAACCAGATAGCTCAGCCAGAGGCCTTGTCTATTTATGTGGGACCCTCCATGATGAAGGGACCAAGCTGAGCAGAAGAGAGCACTTTCGCATCATAAGGCCAGAATTACTGCTTTGCAAGTAGACTTTATTAGAAGAAATGCACATCTCTCTCAGAGACTAGACTGGGGTAGGCAAAATTTTTCTGTAAAGAGCCAGATGGTAAATATTCCAGGCTTCTCAGCCATAAGATCTCTGTTGCAACTACTCATAACTGTTGTTGTAGTACAAAAGCAGCCACAGATAATTCCAGCAGAAAGGGGTGTGAAGCTGGAAGAAAACAGGCCTGCGGGTTTGAGCTCATCAGCCATAGTTTGCCAACCCCTGGACGAGACAGAAAACAACAACAACAACAGCTACATCACAGAGGTGAATTGTGTTTGTCATGGGCTAAAGAGAAAACCTGGGCAAACCCTGCCTGCAGATGGAACAAATGGAAGCTGAAACACCCCTAATTTACCCTTAGCCCCCGACCTCTTTCCTACCATGGGACCAGAGCTGGTCCTCCCCTCTCTGCAGAGTCAGCAGGAGCTAGAATAGGTTGAGACTCTGCTCATATCCTGCTGACACCAGAGGTGGCAGAATTTGCACAACACTCTAAGGGACTGGGATTTCCTTCATCACTGGGAGTGGAGTGGGAAATTTCCTTCATCACTGGGAGTGGAGTGCTCATTTCCGAGGAAATGAGCAACACCTGATGCTGAAGAATGAAAAGAAAATCTGGGGAGCCAACCCTAGGAGAATGGGGAGAAGGTGAGAGTTAGAGAGTAAGGGAGTACCCAACATCCTGAAACCCACCCAGAAAGGACTTGTCTCCTGTGTCAACACAGAGGTTGACTTCGCTTACCTGGACGCTCTTCTTGGATCCTTCAACAAAGGAACCTCTTAAGCCCCCACAAGGTCCTGCTTCGCCTCCTCCTCCTGTCTTCCTCCCCGAGTCAGCTCCTCCCACACTGGCCTCCTTGCTGCTCCTCAGACACATCCAGGCTCTGCACCTCCTTACTCTTGAAAATGAATACTCTTCCCCTAAATATTCACATGGCTCACTCCCTCTCTTCATTCAGGTGCTTCTCAAATGACATCACAGAGATGCCTTCTCTGCCTTTTCCATTTAGAATAACATCCGCTTCAGACCCCATCTTGTTTTAATTTTTTTCCATAACACATATCACTACCTATCTCTCCCAAGAGCATGTGAACCCCCAAAAAGCAGTGACCTTGGCTATTTTATTCACTACAGTATTCCTAGCACCTTGAATAGTACCTGGGGTATAGATGGTGCTCATAATATTTACTGAGTGAGGCCAGGCATGTGGCTCACACCTATAATCCCAGAACTTTCGGAGGCTGAGGCGGGCAGATCACCTAAGGTCAGGAATTGGAGACTAGCCTGGCCAACATGATAAAATCTCGTCTCTACTAAAAATACAATAATTATCTGGGCATGGTGGTGGGCACCTATAATGCCAGCTACTCAGGAGGCTGAGGCAAGAGACTCTCTTGAACCTGGGAGATGAAAGTTGCTGTGAGCCGAGATTGCGCCACTGCATTCCAGCCTGGGTGACAGAGTGAGACTCTGTCTCAAAAAAAAAAAAAATACTGAGTGAATAGATGAATCAAAATTTAACATGCATGTGATGGTCAACTTTACATGTTGTCTTGGCTGGGCCATGGGGTCCAGACATTTGGTCAAACATTATTCTAGATGTTTCTGAGAGTATTTTGTATGAGATTTACATGTAAATCAGTGGATTTGATTAAAGCAGATTGCATATGTGGTTAGGCCTCATCCAGTCAGTTGAAGGTGTGACTAGAACAAAAGACTGACCAAGCAGGAGGGGATTCTGACCAAGGGAACTCCCCTTGTTAATTTGAAAAGTGAAGATTATACAATTTTATTTTAGAAGCCTCAAACTTCAATGCCTATGGGACTCCGAGTACAGAATTAAGCAAGGTAAGAATGTAATTGGAAATAGGGAGTAATGAAGCTTATGGACAAATAATTTGGCCTAAAAGAGGTCTAATGGGCTTTCAAGGAATTAAAAAGAGAGAATTAAAGAAAGTAGCTCTGGCTTATTGTTTCCATGGAAAAACAGAGCCTTTGCTGTCACATCTGATTTTTTTAAGAGAAAACTAGCACCCCCATGCTCTCTGCTTTTTTTTAAAGAGAGACAGGCTATGACTCTGTCACCCAGGCTGGAGTGTTGTGACTATAGCTCACTGCAGCCTCAAACTCCTGGGCACAAGTGATCCTCCCACTTCCACCTCCTGAGTAAGCTATGACTGCAGGTGCATGCCTGGCTAATTTTTTTTTTTTTTTTTTGGTAGAGATGGGGTCTTGCTTTGCTGTTCAGGCTGGTCTTGAACTCCTGACCTCAAGCAATCCTCCTGTGTCAGTCTCCCAGTGCACTGGGACTACAGGTATAAGCCACCAAATCCAGCCATAGAAAGCTCCACTCAGCTTCTCAGATTTTCAGCTCCACTTTCAGAATAAAAAGCAGCCATCAGGGACAAATAGCCCCAAATGCCAGACCCACATCTCTCCATTCCTCTCCCCTCCCAGATCTTTGCCCTATAATTTGTCACTTCCTTGGTAGCTCTCTGATGCCTTGAAACATTTTTTTAAATATTTTTATCCAGTTTCCCTGGTTGTATTAAGTGAGAAGACTAGCTCAAATCACCTAGCCAGTCATTGCCAGAAATGAAATCCTGGAATAATCTATTACAATTCTTAAAGGATGTCTCTGACTAATAAGAACAGTCTATAAGAGGCAGGAATGCCATCAGAAAAGCCATCAGGAGTTGTGATAATAGTCTAAGAGAGATATAATTGATGATATGGAGTATGGTGGTATTCATGTGTTTTAAATTATCTGATCCTGGATACAGTTCAAAAGGAGGGTATAATATCTTATCAGGCAATTGTGTGCATTAAATGTCTGTAAAGTGCTATATAAGTCAGGATAGTCTAGGTTTTCCTCAGTAATAAAAAGAAAAGTCTCAGTGATTTAAAATCACAATAATGTTATGCCTTTCTCATACTGCATGTCCATGGCAAGTCAGGTAAAGTCTCCACCTGTGCTATCCTCACTCCAAACTGAGATCCTCTCTCTGTACTAGGACAGAAGAAAAGAGGAAGTGGAAAAAATCATATGCTAGCTCTTAAAAGCTTCCACTTGGATGTGACACATGCCACCTCCACTGTCAATATATTGACGACAACAGGGATTAACAAACTTTCTCTGTAAAGGGCCAGAGAGTAAACAGTTTCAGCTTTGTGAACCACATATGGTCTCTCACATATTTTATTTTTTTTTACGATGCTATAAAAAATGCAGAAATCATTCTTAGCTTACAGGCTGAAGAATGTAGTTTGCTGACTCTGGACTAAAGTCAATCAGTTGGCCATCTCTACTTCCAGAAATGAACAAAGTGAAATTCTACTGTGGGCCCTGGAGAAAAACTGAAGGTATTTTTGGAGAGCACCAATGATTACTACAAGTGCTTAGCAGTATCCACCACTTAGCAGATGCTCAGTCTCTACTAATCATCATCAACATCATCATCGAGGTTTTCTGAATATGATTCTAAGATTTATCTTCCATTTTTCCCCTGAGATCTCAAAGCTTGCCTTCACAACATTACATTCAAAACAAAGGCAGGAGAGGAAGGTTCTAACGTGATTCTCCATGATTCTCTAACACAATTATTTCTCTTCTCTCTTGCTGGCCTCCCAACTGCTTTCCTTACAAGATGTGCCTATTCTTACCTGAGGCTTTGCCATTCTCCCAGTTCCAGCTGAAGCTCCAACATGGTAGAAAGCAGTTGTTAGGCATGCAGGCTCTGGAGTCGAAATTCTGCCTTCAGATCCTGGCCCTTCCACTTAGAAGCTATGGGACTATGGAAAAATGGGACCTTAATTTCCCTCTTTGGTTTTCTCAGTTTCCTCATCTATAAAATGAAGTTCATATTTACCTTGGCCAGGCATGGTGGCTCATGCCTGTAATCCCAGCACTTTGGGAGGCCAAGGTAGGCAGATTACTTGAGCCTGGGAGTTCAAGCATAGGCAACAATGGTAAAATCCCATCTCTGCAAGGAAAAAAAATACAAAAATTAGCTGGGCGAGGTGGCATCTGCCTGTAGTCCCAGGTACTTGGGAGAATGAGGCAAGAGGATTGCTTGAACCCAGGAAGCAGAGGTTGTAGTGAGCTGAGATTATGCCACTGTACTCCAGCCTGGGTGACAGAGCAAGAATCTGTCTCAATAATAATAATAATAATAATAATAATAATAATAATAATAATAACAACCTTATAGTGCTATTGGGAGTGTTAAATTAGTGTATCATTTAGCTACTGCCACAAACCACCCCAAAATACCGTGGCTTAAAACAATTATTCTCACAGATGTAAGGTTAGCTAAGGATTGACTGAGGGTCAGCTTACCTAAGCTGGACTCAGCTGGACAGCTCTGCCTATCTCAGCTGTGCTCCTCACGTACGGAGACCGCCCAGGGTGGTTGGTAGATTTTGACTGAGGTCTTCTGGAGACCCAGCTTTATTTCCTATATGTCATATATTCCTCCTCAGATAAGTGGGCTACACCAGGAGTGTGTTTCTCATCATAACAGAAGAGGGAAACAAGGACGAGCTTGATTGGGTAAAAACTTTTTGAACCTTTCACCACATCATACTGTGTAGAAAAGAACATAGCAAGCCTGATACTGCTGTCCTTAGAAAAACCTGCTTGCAAGATTGCCCTTGGCTGGTATCTAGGAACTTGAATTTGGGAAGAGTTCACATTATTGTCTAATAAGAAAGGTTCACTATACCTAAGCATTTTGTGAAAATAATATGTTTATCATGAAGATCTGCTTTCCTTCCAGGAGTCTGAAATTTTAGTACATGTTAGGCAAACATGCCTGCATGATCAGCCCCCACTAGAAACTCTGGTTACCAAGTCTCTAATGAGTTTCCCTGATAGACAACATTTAGAAATGGGAGAGTCCCCTGACCCCCTTTGCAGGATGGCAACAGGGGCGTGGCTCATCTGTTCAGTCACCACCTCTGCTCAAACCCCTTACAGGAGGGAGAGCATGCAGATGGACAGGTGCAGGAGCCCAAGTAGGTGTGTGTTACAGTGCGCTATTTTAGCCTTGCTGTCCATGGACAGCTTAAGTGTTAATCAGCTCAATAGACCCTCTGCCTTTTTGCAAGAGCAGAGAGCCAATGTGACAGCTTTTTATATCCTGAGCTCTTGTCCCACATTCTGGAAGAATTGGATCACACATGGACTTGAAGGACAGTGAAAGCAGAGGTTTTACTGAGTGGTGGAGGTGGCTCTCAGTGGGAAAGATGGGAAACTGGAAGAGGGATGAAGTGGGAAGACTATCTTTCCCTGGAGTTTGGCCACCCAGTAGCTGATCTTTCTCCCACCGTCCCCAGTCAAACTCCTTGGCGTTTGGATGTTCCTTCTCTTCTCTTTGAAGCACCATTCTGTTATCATTCTGCTCTCTGTTCATCTCCTGGTCTCCTTCTGGAGCCAGGGTTTTGGGGTTTATATGGGTACAGGATAGGGGGGCATGGAGGGCCAAAAGGCAACTTTTGGGCACAAAAACAGGAATGTTTGTTCCTATTTAGGGCTGTGAGTATCCAGGCTTGATGGTGGGGCCTTTGCCAGGGAACTGCCCTCTTCTACCCAGTATTTCCCTGTCTCCTACTGGTATCAGTTTCACGTGTGTTGTCACAACCCATTGCTTGGAGAATTAAGCGCATCCTGTGTGACTCTCCTGGGAGAGTATATATGGATGCTTGAACCTAGTTTCCTCCAGACTTTGTCCCATGTCCCTTTCTTTTTGCTGATTTGCTTGGTATCCTTTCACTTAACAATTCCAGCTATGAGTGCAACTGCATACTGAGTCCTATCAATCCTAGTGAATCCTCAAATATGGAGGTGATCTTAGGGACCTCCCTGACATATATTTTGTGTCAAAAGTGGGATTCTCTAGACCAACTCTAACTCAATGAAATATGACAAATGCATTCTTTGGTTACAGGAGGGATTAAGGGACAAGAGGTGACAAAGCTTTAATGCCTGGATGGCTATAAAGTTACCCATGATATTAAACAGCAGCTAGGCTGCTGATGTTGTGAGTTGAAAGTTACCTATGGAATTTTTAAATAATACATCCTTCCCCAGGAAAGAAGACTCACTCACTGGATCACCTGGCTATTTTCAGCTATTGTGGCTAAAGTGAGAAGGGAAAAAAGTATAGCTCAGGTGATACCTTTGGTTTTCATTCTTTCCTCTAGTTGGAAGGAAAAAGGACCAAAAATACCCACAGATGAGTCTTGGATGAGTTAAAAATGTTAAAAAGAGCTTGGTGCAGTGACTCTCATGCCTGGAATCCTAGAGCTTTGGGAGGCCAAGGTGGGAGGATCACTTGAGGCCAGAGTTCAAAACCAACTTAAGCAACATAACAAGATCGATCCCATCTTTACAAAAAGTAAATACATAAAAAATTAGCCAGGCATGGTGGTGCTTGTCTGTAGTCCTGGCTACTTGAAAGGCTGAGGCAGGAGGCTCCCTCAAGCCCAGGAGTTGGAGGCTGCGGTAAACTATGATTGTACCACTGCACTCCAGCCTAGGTGACAGAAGGAGACTCTGTCTCTAAAAATTTTTAATTAAGAGTTTAAAAGTTTATATCACTCTTTCCTCCAAGTAAGTAGGGGGAACCATTAAATCAATTCCAGGGCTAGACAAAAATTTTGATAAACCAGAAAGTGGAGGAGGGCAGGGGAAGAAAAAGACACTCTGTCCAGTCTTCAGCCTAGCTGCTGCCACTACCACAGTAACCATTCCTATTCCCTTGCATTCTAGCAAGAATCTTCCCTGACAGCTGGAATATTAATCCTATAAATGCTGAATTTACTGCTAGAGATTTGAGTAAATTTGCAATGAGGAAAAAATAAATTTTTAAAAAATATCTTGTTTTGTGACTATTGTATCTAGATGTATGATAAAAATGGATGCAAAATATTATATGCTTGTTATGTCATAATTACTACTGGGATCATTTCAATCAGGGAAAGTTGCAGAGAAAGAGTGTTAATGAGACACAAGGTTCTTACTTTTTGCCACCAGTGAGTGGATCAGAATGTGAACTCTGTGAGTACAGGTATACTTCATTTTATTGAACTTTGCTTTGCTGCATTTTGCAGCTATTGTAGGTTTCTTACAAACTGAAGTTTTGTGGCAACTCTGCCTCAAGCAAATCTATCAGTGCCATTTTTCAATAGTATGTGCTAATTTCATATCTCTGTGTCATATTTTGCTAATTCCCACAATATTTCAAACTTTTTTATTATTACTATAGTGATCTGTGGCCAGTGATCTCTGATGTTACTATTGCAATTATTTTTGTGGCACTACAGACTATCCCTGTATAAGGCAGCAAACATAATTGATAAATGTTGTATATGTTCTGACTGCTCCATGGACCGGCTATTCCCCCATCTCTCTCCTTCTGCATAGGCTTCCCTATCCCCAAGGCACAACAATATTGAAATTAGGCCAATTAGGCTGGGCGCAGGGGCTCAAGCCTGTAATCCCAGCACTTTTGGAGGCTGAGGCAGGCAGATCACCTGAGGTCAGGAGTCAAGACCAGCCTGGCCAACATGGTGAAACCCCGTCTTTACTAAAAATACAAAAATTAGCCAGGCATGGTGGCAGGCGCCTGTAATCCCAGGCTACTCAGGAGGCTAAGGCAGTAGAATCGCTTGAACATGGGAGGCGGAGGTTGCACCAGTGCATTCCAGCCTGGCTGACAAGGGAGATTCCATCTCAAAAAAAGAAAAGAAAAAGAAAAAAAAAGAATTTAGGCAAATTAATAATCCTGCAATGGCTTCTTTAAGTATTCAAGTGAAACAGTCACATATCTCTCACTTTAAGTCAAAAGCTAGAAATGATCAAGCTTAGTGAGGAAGGCATGTCGAAAACCAAGGCCAGCTGAAAGCTAGGTCTCTTGTACTAGTTAGCCAAGTTGTTAAAGCAAAGAAAAGTTCTTGAGGGAAATTAAAAGTGCTGCTCCAGTAAACACATGAATGACAGAAAGGTGAAACAGACTTATTGCTGATATGCAGAAAGTTTGAGTGTTCTGGGTAGAAGATCAAACCAGCCAAAATATTCCATTAAGCCAAACCCTAATCCAGAATCCAGAGCAAGGCCCTAATGCTCTTCAATTCTTTTTTGTTGTTGTTGTTGTTTGTCTGTTCTCTTTGAGACAGAGTCTCACTCTGTCGCCCAAGCTGGAGTGCAGTGGCATGATCTTAGCTCACTGCAACCTCCACCTTCTGGGTTCAAGAGATTCTCCTGCTGCAGCCACCCAAGTAGCTGGGATTATAGGCATGCACCACCACACCTGGGTAATTTTTTTATTTTTAGTAGAGACAGGGTTTCACCATGTTGGCCAGGCTGGTCTCGAACTCCTGACCTCAAGCCATCTGCCCACCTCAGCCTCCCAAAGTGCTGCAATTATTGGTGTGAGCTACCATGCCCAGCGTAACTCTTCAATTCTATGAAGGCAGAGAGAGGTGAGGAAGCCGCAAAAGAAAAGCTGGAAGCTAGGAGAGGTTGGTTCATGAGGTTTAAGGAAAGAAGCTGTGTCCCAAACCTTCTTTCAAAGTGTAGCAGCAAGTGCTGATGGAAAAGCCACACCAAGTTATTCAGAAGATCTAGCTAAGATCATTGATGAAGGTGGCTACACCAAACAACAGATTTTTAGTATAGATGAAGTGGTCTTTTATTGGGAGAAGATGCTATCTAGGGTTCTCATAGCTAGAGGGAACTCAATGTCCAGCTTCAAAGCTTCAAAGAACAGACTGCCTCTCTTGTTAGGGGCTAATGCAGCTGGTGACTTTAAGTTGAAGTCAATGCTCCTTGACCATTCCAAAAATCTTAGGGCCCTTAAGAATTACACTAAATTGATTCTGCCTGTGCTCCATAAATGGAACAACAAAGCCTGGATGACAGCACATCTGTTTACAGCTCGGTTTACTGAATATGTTAAGCTTACTATTAAGACCTACTGTTCAGAAAAAAGATTCCTTTCAAAATATCACTGCTCATTGACAATGAACTGGTCTCCTGAGAGCTCTGATGGAGATGTGCAAGGAAACGAACATTGTTTTCATCTCTGCTGACATGACATCTATTCTGCAGCTGATGGATCAAGGAGTAATTTTGACTTTCAAGTCTCATTATGTAAGAAATACATTTTGTAAGGCTATAGCTGTCATGGGTAGTAATTCCTCTGAAGAATCTGGGAAAAGTAAGTTGAAAACCTCCAAAAAGGATTCACCAATCTAAATACATAAAGATCATTTGTGATTTGTGGAAGGAGGCCAAAATATCAAAATTAACAGGAGTTGGGAAGAAGCTGATTTCAATCGTCATGGATGACTTCCAGGGGACCAAGTCTTCAGTGGAGGAAGTAACTGCAGACATGGTAGAAACATCAAGAGAACCAGAATAAAAAGTGGGCCTGAAGATGTGACTAAATTGCTGCAATCTCATGATAAAACGTCAATGAATAATGAGTTGCTTCTTATGGATGAGCAAAAGAAATGGTTCTTTAGATGGAATCTGCTCCTGGTGAATATGCTGTGAACACTGTTAGAATGACAACAAAGGAATAAGAATATTACATCAGCAGTTGATAAAACAGCAGCAGGGTTTGAGAGGATTGACTCCAATTTTTTAATTCTACCATGGGCAAATTCCTATCAAACAGCATCACATGCTACAGAGAAAACTTTCATAAAATGAAGAGTCAATCTAGGTGGCACATTTCATTGCTGTCTTATTTTCAGAAATCACCAGGGCCACCGCAACCTTCAGCAACCAGTCTTCAACTGATCAGTCAGTAGCCATCAAGGTGAGACCTTTCACCAGCAAAAAGATGACAACTTCCTGAAGGCGCAGACGATTGTTAGCATTTTTTGGCAATGAAGTATTTTTAAATTAAAGTATGGACATTTTTAGACATAATGTATTTGCACATACATAATGCTATATACAGCAGTATGTATAGTGTAAATATAACTATGCACTGGGACATTAAAAAATTTGTGTAACTCACTTTATTGAGGCAATCTGAAACTTGAAATCTACAATGTCTCTGAAATAGGCCTGTAGTAAAAACAGAGCTAGTCTCCATAACTGATGATTTTTACTATTTTTGCCAATTAGAGCCTCAGGGAAAAAGGGGGTAACATGAGAAGAAGAGAAGCAATCTCCAGATAGAGATACATTTTTAGAATTTTAAAGACCAGTTTTTAGTTTGCTAATGAATTCTCTTGAAATCAGATGTCTGACCCTTAGAAAGGATGATGAATTTCTGGCCTCATGTGCATATTTTAAGAAGGTCAGTTTGGACTGACATTTATCATAAGACTAAAAAAAGGCCTTGCTTGTCACCTGGACTTGGAACACAGCTGTCTGCTCCTGCAAGAGTTTGCCTTTGCTGCTGCCAAAGCAAAGCCTCTGCTTTTTTCTTTTTTTGAATTTTTGAAATCAGTGATCCTAATTCCTGAGACTTAAAGCTAAATGCTGAAGCTACCTGTTATCAGCTGTTACAGCTTCCAGACAAGCTGTGCTCAACTGAAAACAGACATAGGTTCGATGAACAGGATTTCAACTTGAGGACCGATGCAGGTTTGAGACACTCCTCTGTGCAGACATATGCTATGAAAACATAATGGATGCTGGCTGGACCATCTGGGTCACATACAGATGCTCACGGAAGAGGGTTTACTCTCTGATGGGACCACCTGAAATTGAGCTGTTCAGTTCTGTGTTTCTAATCCATCTGCAGACTGTGTTCCTAACTTGCGATTACTGCCAAAAGTTACACCCTGGGTGACTGTGATGGAAGGATCACAGTGACCCCTCCACCACCCTGACAGATCAGACTATCAGGCCCCACTGAGTCTTACATCTGTTGACCTGTTCTGTTGTGGATTCACTGCTGTTGACTATAATGAATTGATAACCTGACTCTACTTCCCTCATCTTTCTCCTGGTACACACAACATAGAAGGCAGTTTGATTATTAAATGCAGCTGTTTCCAGAAAGAAGTCGATCCTTTCTAGGCTGCTCACTAGATAAATGATCAGGACAAAAGAGATGGGAGGCTCTGTACATCATTTTGAAATTTTTTGAAACTTCAGGATTCTTGCCTGATTCCTGAACATGATGTGCCTTTCTTGTCATGTGGCATAAAACTGTTTTTCTGTGAAAATGCTTTTGTCCCCTTGCATATAACCTTTCACACAAAGGGTCTGATAAGATGCAAAAAAAAAAAAGTGACTAGGAGAAACCATAAAGTAATGATTACTAAATGGGAAATGCTGATTTTGTAACAAGGATGATAAAACAAAACACTGGGTAGGTATGGGGCAAGGGTAGGGAAGCACTAATGACCTCTGTGTTTAGAACTGTTTCTGGAAGCTTCCTCCTTTTCTTGAGGGAAAACTCCCCATGCTGCCTTTCCAAGCCCAAAATAGGCACTTTGAATTCAAACTGACTCCTGAGCCAAGGCCACAAGGGGCCAGCGCTGACCATGGCACCCACAGCTGGCCGGACCCAGCCGTACAGCACACCTACAAATGTTCACACACGTAAGACAAATGAAGCCACGTCACTGACAAGCAGAGCTGTTTGGGACTGACTGTCTCAGAAAGTCTCCCTAATGCCAAGGACTGAACTGAATTTATCTGAACTGGAGTGAAAACCCTAGAGAAGGAGGCCCCACCAGGAGGGGCTACATTGCAGCACAGCACTACTCATCTATTCTGCCTGGACCACGTATGTCCTGCCTGGGATGCCCTAGAATTGTAAATTCTGTTTCAAGGGGTAGGGTGTACACCCTGTGCTTCTTGGGGGTTTACCTTGACTATCATGGAACTGCCCTGACCCTGGAGGCTCCAGCTTACTGGCCAGAGTTGTACTGCACCTGAACTGATGCTTCAGGCCAGAAACAAAGGGTTTATACAGAAATTCAAGGAGGAAACCGTCTGGCTTTCTAAGATAGACTTTCATGGTTAATGGGGTTCATTTTAACTGGGTAAGCCCAAGACTCCTAACAGGGATAACTGCAGGTGGGTTCCACCCTACTGCATGGAATCCTGCTGATAATTTTTCTACACATGGAATCCTGCTGATAATTTTTCTACACATAGAATCCTGCGGATAATTTTTCTATGACAAAACTTCATGTGTGTTTTCACAATTCATTGCTAAGAAAGTTAGTCATGTCCTGTGTGACTTCCCGGGGAGAGAACTCTGGACCTGGTTCCCTCTGGACTTCATCCCATGCACACTTCTCTTTGCTGATTTTGCTTGGTGTTCTTTCTCTGTAAGAAATCATAGCTGTGACTATGAATGTATGCTGAGTCATGTGAGTCCTATTAGCAAGACATTCAACTGTGGGGTGGTCTTGAGGACACTCCAACATATATACTTACTAACATTCCAATGGCCAAAACAAGTTGCATAGCCAAATCTAAAGTCAAGGGTCTGGAAAATATACTTTATTAGTGGGAGGAACTGCATCTCATGGCAAATGGTGTAGCAACAAAGAGAGATGAAGACTGGGGTCATTAATTCTATTTACCACCATTTGTGTAAATATATAAAGAAATTAGAATAGCCCCTTGACACACTGACAGTGTTGAATAAATTGTCATTCTACAAAGCCATCCCAGATATTTCTCTTCTATGTTGATTTCTCCTTTCTCTAATCTTTTTTCAACAATTGTTAGTTACCTATATGATAGAACTTAGTTTTTCTTCAAGTTTCTTACAAAAAAGATTGTATCCCCCAACAATGCTGTCAACCGTTAAGGTAAAATGTCTGACTCACTGAGTTGCTTGCCACCATCTGAAAGCCTTCCCATGGCTAAGTCTGAGGAGAACTGACTAGTTTGTCAGGCAAGGCCTCATGGAGCCACAGGAAGCCTCCAACTTCGTATTCATTCCTCCAATAAATGTTTGTTCATGTGCAAGAGGTTTTTCAGGTGCTGAGCAAACAGTAGAGAACAAAGCAGACAAAACTGAGCTAACATACTAGTGGTACTGATTAAAACACACAATGATCAAATCCTTCAGGACTAAGGCATTCTAACCAAACCAACAAGAACTCAACATATAAATCAAATGTTCATATATTGATTACAATGGAGATGTACCTTTCCAGTGATCAACATATCCCCATTCACTTATTTGAGTAAGATTCACTTTTTTTTTTTAGCATTTAACATTGGAGAAGTTGGGTCATATCTTACAATCAATGACATCTTAAAATTAATGTGCAAGGTATTTTCTTTCTTTCTTTCTTTCCTTTTAGAAAAAGAGAGAAAAGGAGAAAGAAAGAAAGAAACAGCAAAAGAAAGAAAAAAAAAGAATGAAAGAGAGAAAGAAAGAGGCCGAGAAAGAGAGAGAGACAATGAGATTCTTGTTTTATTGCCCAGGCTAGAATGCAGTCTAAAAATGGGTATTAAAAACCTCTTTTATGCCAATAATTGTGTTTAACAATGGAGACAGGAAGGAATAGGGGATGAAAATAACAAATAAGCAGCCAACCAA
>CAUYQU010074623.1:0-107902 GCA_963574635.1 Cheracebus regulus
TGATGCATTGATCCTTTTACCAATGTCCTTCCTTGTCTCTTTTGATCTTTGTTGATTTAAAGTCCACTTTATCAGAGACTAGGATTGCAACTTCTGCTTTTTTTTTTTTTGCTCTCCATTTGCTTGATAAATCTTCCGCCATCCCTTTATATTGAGCCTATGTGGATCCTTGCATGTGAGATGGGTTTCCTGAAAAAAGCACTGAGGTGGATCTTGACTTGTTATCCAATTTGCCAGTCTGTGTCTTTTGATTGGGGCATTTAGCTCGTTAACATTTAAGGTTAATATTGTTATGTGTGAATTTGATCCTGCCATTTTGATGCTAGCTGGATGTTTTGCTCATTAGTTGACCCATTGTTTACATTGTGTCAATGGTCTTTACCATTTGGTACGTTTTTGGAGTGGCTGGTACTGGTTGTTCCTTTCCTTGTTTAGTACTTCTTTCAGGAGCTCTTCTAAGGCAGGCCTGGTGGTGATGAAATCTCTCAGCAATTGCCTGTCCATAAACAATTTTCTTTCTCCTTCACTTATGAAGCTTAGTTTGCCTGGATATGAAATTCTAGGTTGAAAGTTCTTTTCTTTAAGGATGTTGAATATTCACCCCCACTCTCTTTGGCACGTAGGGTTTCTGCCAAGAGAGCCACTGTGAGTCTGATGGGCTTCCCTTTGTGGATAACCCAATATTTCTCTCTGGCTGCCCTTAGTATTTTGTCCTTCATTTCAACCCTGGTGAATCTGACGATGATGTGCCTTGGGGTTGCTCTTCTTGAGGAATATCTTTGTGGTGGTCTCTGTATTTCCTGTACTTGAATGGTGACCTGACTTGCTGGGTTGGGGAAATTCTCCTGGATAATATCCTGAAGAGTATTTTCCAGATTGGATTCATTCTCTCCACCACATTCAGGTACACCAATCAGATTATATTAGGTCTTTTCACATAATCCCACAGTTCTTGGAGGATTTGTTTATTTATTTTCACTCTTTTTTCTCTAATCTTGCCTTTTTGTTTTATTTCATTGAGTTGATCTTCAGTCTCTGATATCCTTTCTTCTGCCTGGTCGATTTGGCTATTGAAACTTGTGTATGCTTAATGAAGTTCTTGTGCTGTGTTTTTCAGCTCCATCAAGTCGTTTATATTCTTCTCTAAGCTGTTTATTCTAGTTAGCATCTCATCTAACCTTTTATCTAGGTTCTTAGTTTCTTTGCATTGGGTTAGCACATGTTGTTTTAGCTCTGAGAAGTTTGTTATTACCCACCTTCTGAAGTTTATTTCTGTCAGTTCATCAGATTCATTCTCCAGCCATCTTTGATCCCTAGCTAGTGAGGAATTATGATCCTTTGGAGGAGGAGAGGCATTTTGGTTTTTGTTTTCGTCCTTTTTGTGCTGGTTTCTTCCCATTTAGTGGCTTTATCTACCTGTGGCCTTTGTAGTTGGTGACTTTTGGATGGAGTCTCTGAGTGGACGTCCTTTTCGTTGATATTGAAGCTATTTCTTTCCCTTAGTTTTCCTTCTAACAGTCAGGCCCCTCTGCTGCAGGACTGCTGGAGGTCCACTCCAGACTCTGCTTGCCTGGGGATCACCCACAGGGGCTGCAGAACAGAAAGGGTTGTTGCCGGTTTCTTCTTCTGTTATCTTCGTTCCAGGAGGGTACCTGCCAGATGTCAGCCTGAGCTCTTTTATGAGTTGTCTCTTTGGGTTTATGGGGGTTGGGGAGCTGCTTGAAGAGACAGTCTGTCCCTTATAGGAGCTCAAGTGCTGTGCTGGGAACTCTGTTGTTCCATGCAGAGCTGCTGGGCAGGTACCTTTAAGTGTGCTGCAGCAGAACTCATAACCACCTCTATTCCCAGGAGCTCTGACCCATGAAGGTTGGCTTTATTTATAAGTTCCTGACATGCTGCTGCCTTTTTTCAGAGATGCCTTGCCCTGCATGTAGTAGTCTGGTCACAGCCTGCCAGCAGAGGTGTTGCTGAGCTGCTGCAGGCTCTGTCCAGCTGCTGTGTGAACTGCCTCGGTAGTGGGGGATGGCCTTCCCCTAACTAAGCTGGACCGTCCTCGATCCAGCTGCACTTGCTGTTAAACTCTCAGTCCAGAGCATTTCAGATTGCTTGTTTTGTGGGGGTGGTACCTGCCAAGCCAGATTTCCTGGCTCCCTGTCTCAGCCCCCTCTTTCAGTTGAATGGGTGGCTCTGTCTCCTAGGTATTCCAGGTGCCAGATGAAATGGCCACCCAGATTTGTGTGAGTTTTTGTGTGCCAACCTGTGGCACCAGCCATGCTGAAAACTTGTGGTGTTTTTCGGCCCAGGAATCTCCTGGTCTATGGGCAGTGAAAACTTGTTTGGAAATACAGTGAGCACTCACCCTCTGCGTTGTTCTTGCTGGGAACTGCACTCTGGAGCTGTTCCTATTCAGCCATCTTGGGTCCTCCAGTATCAGAGTATTTTAAATTAGGCTGTGTACTTACCTTTACCAGTGAGTTTTATACTTTCATATGTTATGTGTTACAAATTAGCACCCTTTATTTCAGTTTGAAGAACTCATTTTAGCATTTTCTATAAGGCAGATTCAGTAGTGATGAACTCCGTCAGCTTTTATATGATAAACTATCTCCCATTTCTTCTGAAGAACAGCCATGACAGATAATGTATTTTTGGATGGCAGTTATATTCACTCAGTATTTTGACTATATCACCCAACTCTTTCTTGGCCTGTAAAGTTCATGCTGAGAAATATGCTGATAGCCTTATTAGAATTCCCTCAAGATATTATTCTCAGCAATGATTTTTTTGGATATGATCCCAAAAGCATAGACAACAAAAGCAGAAATAGACGAATTGAATTATATCAAACTAAAAAGCTTTTCCACAGAAAAAGACACGATCAACAGAGTAGAGACAACCTACAGAAATGGAGAAACTAATTAAATGCACCAATCAGATAAGTGATTAATATCCAAGTATACAAGGAACTCAAACTCAATAGCAAAAAAGCAAATAACCTGACAAAAATTATCAAAGAACTTGAGTGGACATTTCTTAAAGGAAGACATATAAATGATCAGTAGGTTTACGAAAAATGCTCAACATCACTAATCATCTGGGAAATGAAAATTAAAACCACAATAGGGTATTATCTCCCACCTGTTGGAATGAGTATTAACAAAATAACAAAAAGTAACAATTGCTGGTAAGGATATGGAGAAAAGGGAACTCTTATGCACTGTTGGTAGAAATGTAAATTAGGACAGCTCTTTTAGAAAACATTATAAAGCTTCCTCAAAAAGTTAAGGGAGGGATCATAGAACTACCATATGATTCTGCAATCTCACTGCTGAGCATATATACACAGGAAATGAAATCAGTATGTTGAAGAGATGTTTGCACTCCTATTTCATTGTAGCATTATTTACAATAGCTAAGATATGGAATCAACCTGTCTCTATAATTGAGTGAATGAATGAAGAAAAAGTGATGTGTTATGTAATGGAATATAAACACAAAGAAATCCTCTCATTTACTGCAATGTGGATGGACTTGGAGGACATTAAGTGTAATAAGTCAGGCTCAGAATGACAAATACCATGTGATGTCACTTATATGTGAAATAGAAAAAAGACAAACTCACAGAAGTGAGAGTAGAATGGTAGCTACCAGAAGTTAGGGTGTTCTGAGGGATTAGGGAGATGTTGGTCAAAGGATGCAAATTTTAATTAAACAGAATGAATAACTTCAAGAGATTCATTTTACAACATGATGACTATAGTTAATATACTTGAAAATTGCTAAGAAAGTAGCTTTTAAGTGTTCTCACTAAAAAATTTGTGTGTGTGTGTGTATGTATGTGTATATGTATATATATATATATATATATATATGAGGGAGTTCACATATTAATTAGGTTAATTTAGCCATTTAAAAATGTTTATGTTTATAAAAGTCATGTTGTACATAAGTGTGTGTAATTTAAATATATACATTTCTGTGAATTAGAAAATTAATAAATGAAATGGAAGCTAGCATTAATCTTGACCTAACAGTCTTTATAAATAATTGAGCTGCTTTTAATTGAGTGCTCATCACAGACCTCTATGCCTGGACAGCATCAGCAGGAAGACAGCGCCTAACCTAGCCAGTTCCTCTTCAAGGGCATAGCCTGTCCAGAGGAGCGAGAGTAAATAAGTGAACTGCTAATGAGTCAGAATTGTCTAAGCTTATTGTTTCTTTTCCATGATAATCTGAGTACAAGAGAGTGAAGAAAATTTGTACAAATTTAATAAAACAGACTACATAAAGTGACTGTGAATAAACTATTGTTTGTATTTTTAGAGAGATTTATAATACTAGATACTTGTGATTAATTTTGTTTATCAGTGTTGTTTCAAGTGTCTTTGTAATGTATATACAAATTGGAAGTATCCTTATTGACACTGTGTTATCAAATGCTGTTGAACTCTGCTTTAAAATTTTATTACTAAACTCTCATTTTGGTTATACCTGTGGTCATAAATGTGCTAGGCAGATCAAGAATCAAATGTCAGCTGAGTAATAATGGCCAAGTCATTTAAGTTTTCTAAGTCTTAATTTTATCTTGTATAAAATGTGAATGTGATGAGATGATTATAGTAACTACGATTATAATCACTATAGTATTACATCAAGGATTGAGAGAATAAAGTTAGATAATACTTATCACTTGTTAGACACTATATATAACTCTTGGAAGAGATTAAGTGACTGTAAAATATTGATTATCCCTATACATATTCTTAAAGGAAAGCTACATCTAAAGAAATCTCGTGATACATTTTTAGAGATATAAAATACATTTTTATTATTTATCTTACAGTTTTATTAATATTTCAAACACCACACCTTCATAGTTATATTTTCACACAAATTTATTAACTCATGTTCATGTTCTAAAAATTTTGTAAGTCAAACCAGTTAGGCTTGAGTGACTTTCTCATGACCATTCAGTTTTTACAGATTCCACATTCCTGTTACTCTATGGCTCTATTGTTTAAGGTTCTCAAGTTTTACATTTTCTCTGAATTGGAAAAGCAAGCTCGTAAAGAAATTCATCATAATTACTCATGAATCTAATACAATTATATTATATAATAACATAAAGCCTCTCTTCTTCCACTTTTTTATGATGTGTTATATGCAATATTATACTTTCCCTATTTAGTTATGCTAGTTTTGTCAGATCTAACATGAAAATATTTTTACCCCATGTTATCTCTACTACTTATCTGTAACTGTTACACCTATGTTAACATTTGTCTTTACTTTCTAAACTCTTTTGGGGAGACAGTTTTGAATGTAAATTTTCAGCAGGAAATCTCAACCTTTTAAAACTAATTAGAACAACAAATATTACTAAATAGCTTTCTCTATGTAAATGAATTTATACATCTCACCAAATCACATATCTTCTTTCAGTAACAATTTCTGTGATGGTTTTGGGCTATAAAGTCTCATATTGTTAATGAAATATGTGCTATTTGCATAAATATGATTGGATAATATTTTTAAATCAGCAGATTCCATAGCCTTCCTGCCCAGTCACAAAACGTCTTTGTCTATACCATTTTTTCTGCTCACAGTCTCTCTAACCTCTACTTTTTCCCATAATGTTATCAATATCTTCTTAGATTCACTTTTTTTTTCTGTAACAAGGTTAAATTAAATGGTCAATTGCTTCAAACATGCTCAGGATAATCTATTTTCTTTACTAACTTATTCTTTGTATATCTACGATGTCTGCCTGGAAAAATTACAAACCTGCCTCAATCCATTTCTCCCATGGTGGTCAACACTGATGAGGAATTCATGCCACTAATAGGATTTGAGACACTGGAAATGATTGGTCTTCAGCGTTGACTGGGCACCTAGTGCAGTTCAGCAATACATGTTTTCCTAGTGAGGTATTTCTCAGTTTTCCAAAGAAACAATTTTAGAATTCCTGTTCTTTTTCTAACATCTGACCCCACCATTTCCAATTCAGGTATAGCAGATGATTTTCCCCCTTCATCAGCAGAGAAAGAAGACATTATTTTAGAATCATCTTAACTTATTGCAGTCACAACCAAAACATCAACTCTATTCTTATGTTTTATTTCTTTCTCTATGGCCATTTTACAAGGAAGGTAGTGTGAGTCTTCTTGTTCAAATCTGAACTCCCTGGTGCCCGGGCTCCCAACTCTTCTATCTATTTAAGTAATTTAGTTTAATCAATAACCAGCTTTACCAAAACCACCCTTGTTTTTTAGATCTCCAGATTCTTTGTTGTAATAGCTCCTTCTCTTTGGTACTTAAACATATTATAAGAAATGGCTTTCGAAATATATATCTTATTTTATATCCTAGCTTTCCTCCCCTATTTAATAATTACTTTATCCTCCAACAAGCTCACAATTTTTGAAATAGTTGCTTACATTCTCTGTCTTCACAACTTTTGCCCTTTATCTCACCTTTGTCATTGTTCTTTGGTCTTCTTTTTAGACTTCTTTCTCTTTCTCCATACCCAAACTGTAGACATTCCTTGGAATGCTAACCTCAGTTCCTTTATTTCTCTCCACTCTATAAACTGTCTGTGTTATCTCCTTTTTCCTGGTTTTAATAGCCATTTCAATAGAGATATTTTCCAAATCCTCGACCTAAATAGAAACTGCACATTACACTTCTTTCTAGATACCTCCATTTGGAAGAACACTTCAGATTTAGTCTAGCCAAAACTTAGTTTAATATCTGCTCACGCAATGCTGATTCTTCTTTTTTTGCTTTCATGTTGTGGTATCTTACCTGATGCAGTTATTCGGGCAAGAAAATGCTCTTCATCCTTACAGCCATGTATTAGTACAAGTCACTGTAATCTCCTAAAAGGATCATTAATTAAGCCCTTGGTTGATTTGTGTGTCTTTAGTGTCATCCATCTCAAGATATTCCTTCTGAAGCTACTCTTCGAATTGAAACTCTTATGTGTTTTCCCACTGATATCTGATATACCCTCAAAATTTTTCAGAATTTAGAAATCCATGAATTATGTGATTTGGACAATGGGACCAGCTTCTTCTCTCATTACCCTCTCTTTATAGTCTGTAATGAATGGTTTGGTTTTTGTTTTTAAAGTCTAAGGTGCATAATGCATTCTTGCATCTGAATCTTTATAAGTTAGTTTTCTGTGTGGAATAAACTTTCCTCACTGATCCACAGAAAACTAAACTTTTCCTATCAAAGGAGGTATTAAAATGTGGAATTGCCTGTTTTCTTACCTGTAGCCTCTGATAAAGAAAGTTCCTGGGATTGGAGCTGCACAAAGTGTGTTTAACCCTATATTCTAGTTGCCCAGCTAGCTCAGTTGATAGAGAATAAGACTCAGTTTCATACTCCACACTTAGCTCAATGTTCGAGACATAGAAAGCCACTCAATCAGCACTTGAAAATGGAATCAAACCTGTTTTTTTTTCTAGTGTACTGTATTTCTAAGTTTAAATGCTCATATTTGATGTTAAATAATTATTGAATGGATGCTTATGATAAGTTATTTTTTAGTCTCTGATTGAAATAATTTATGCTTCTTTTTAGTTCTTTTTATTTCCTAGGAATATTAGCCCCATTTCAGGTTAGAATCTTACATTTCTTCTTATCTACCTCAAACTTTGCCAAAAGCTTCATCTTCTTTTCTTTCTCCTTCTGTGACCACAGAAGGAAAATAGCTACCTTCTCATTTTAAGACCTCTGAGGGTCAAAGACATCTTCTCTCCTACCCTCTGGGATCTTGCTTTCAAATATATACAGTAGTCACAGCTCACTTAGACTCTTCCCTTCAATGAGATTTTTATGCTCTTGTTAATTTACTTACTATCTGAGTTTCACTAGTGATTTAGATAATAGAAAATAAAGTACTTGGATCAACCTGAAGAATAGTGAAGAAACCAGAGACTTTAGAGATTCTGAACTTTTTTTTTATTGTGAATTTCTTGCTATTTCATATATATCTTTATATTCTCATGACCCAAGGCTTGTTAGGTTTATCATAGATGGTAAATAAATGTTTATTGAGTGACTATCAGCTTAGTGCTCTTGAATCTAGACCTACCTCTGTTCCCAGCCAGCTTTGTGACCCTACTTAAATAACCTTTCAAATAAAGAAAAGGCTATTTTAAAAGTACTTTTAAGGCCCAAAGTCAAGGATTTTATTATTTTAATGCTCTACAATAAGACTTTACCAGCTATATAGTTTAACATTGTCTCTCTTTGTAGGACATCAATGGAGGAACAGTTTATCAAACAAGCATTAGTGCAGAAAATTATCTATTATAACTTGACTAGAGATTAATTTAACAAACTTTTTTACACCAAAATCTTTGTGAGATATAGTTAATGTAGGAAGATGATGCTGATAATGTTGATTATAATTTGCATTGAGTTATTGATTGTGATAAGTTTATGTGGTTTTGCGATATTTGGTGAACAACTTAATGAACCATTTTAAAAGCAGGAAAAAAGAGAATACTGAAATTTGTATACACAACACATGTTGAAATGCTGAAATTCTTAATAAATAGTACAAATTCATATAAAACAAACTGATTTCCCACAAACAATATAACAATACAAAAGGTTCTAAATTACTGCATTTATTTTAGGTCACCATTTGCTTCCCAATCTATTCTAGGGGTAGAAACATGTAACCATGGAAAAAAGCTTCTTTTACTGGCAGGGAAACAAAATGACCAAGATGCTAGTTTACAACTGGGAGCCTGAAGAAATGGTAGGAGAATTCAAATTCTGAGTAATCTCCAGGGTAACCATGGGTAAATTGAATATACAGACATCCACAGAGTTGCTAAGTGTATTTGGTGGAAAGTGAATCCTCAAGTCATTTCTATGGCAATCATAAATAAATCCAACTACTCTGAAATCCACACAGCAGCTGCACATTCAAACAGATATGATCACTGGAATCTGGAGAGTTTCAGCATATATCAGGAATTTGATTCTCAGCATACTTCGTTTATAGTAGCAGAGTAAGTTACTGGGTAATATTTACTTCCTATGTTAACTCCTAAACTTTCCTTTTAGTTACAACTTTGTTCACATTTAGTAAAGATTTTAAAAAGAGGAGTGATGAGGTTAAGTTTTTAAACAGAAACACTGGTTCACTAGTGATTTCTTTTCCCAATGTAAGAAATAGACAAAAAAAAAATGGGTTCTTTCTTGAAAAGGGTAATCAGTTCAGTACACATTTCATTCAATAACGATAGGACAACTCTCTGTTATTATTTTATTATCATTTTAGTATATAATAACATGCTGAACACATTATCAATATTATCTCTGGAAATTTGATTATTAGGTTTTTGTTATCCCATTTTATAGAGAAAGGTACGGCCCAGGGTAATTAAATGACATGTCCAGGTAGCACAGCTAGTAAGAGGAGAAGCAGAATTTGAACTCAAGCAAATGTTTGTGAATTTGGATTGGGAAAAGCCTTTCTAAGTGATAGAAAAAACTTAATTTCAGAAAATAGTGTACATTTGTTTATATAAAACTAAAAATGTTTTGTAAAATAAAAACCAAAGTTGGTAAAGTTTCAAGAAAATAACAAATTGTAAAGACATACTTGCAGCTCACATCAAAGGGTCAATGTTCCTAATAAATACATTGTACCTACAAGTCAGTAAGAGAAAGACCAAATATCCAATGGAAAAATAGGCAATGGATATAAATGAGCAACATATAGTAAAGGATATTCAATTAGCTCTTAGATATAAGAATGGTGCAAACATTCCATGCAAGAAGAGAAATACAAATTAAAACTGTAGCAAAACTGTTTTCCATCTATCAGATTGGCAAATACCAAAGAAAAATAACAATGTGGATTGATAAACATGCATGAGAAAGCACTCTTATATTATTGGAGAATAATTTAAAGTGCTAAAAGTCCTGTGGATGGTAGTATGGCAATAAGTATCAAAATTATAAATGCACTAACACTTTGACCATCAATTCCCTTCTAGGAATTTAAAGCAAAGATATAAACATTTCAGGTGTACATAAGTTTCTAATTGCAGTAAGAGAAAAATACTCAGAGTAGCCTAAATGTCTATCAGTAGGGTACTGGTTGGGTGATTTGCTGTAAAGACAGTGGGATGCTGTATCTGATACTTTATAACCCTTAAGGATTTCCTATTCCTGATCTTGCCTGAAACTGTAAATCTGGGTCCTGATGCCTCAGCCTCCCAAGTAGCTGTGATTACAGGCACACACCACAACACCTAGCTAATTTTTTTGTGTTTTTTGTAGACATGGGGTTTCTCCATATTGGCCAAGGTAGTCTTGAACTTCTGATGTCAAGTGATCCACCTGCTTTGGCCTCCCAAAGTGCTGAGATTATAGGAGTGAGCTGTGCTCCTGATGAGCTCCCAATTTCAATGAGCAGAAAATGTGAACTTGATATTCTTGTGTTCAGTAAATATTTATTACAGACTTGTATATACTATGTACAAAGTATGGTCCTAGATTTGGAAGGTATAAAAAAGAAAAATACAGAGGCTTGTATCTCAATGGTATGACAGTCCAACGGTAGGAGGGATAGTACAATATGTGTTATAATGGGGGTGTTCCATGATGATGGTAAAGAGTACCTAATTTAGCTTAGCAAATGTGAGGTAGACCACTAAGGAATTCCACGAGAAAGTGAAAATTGAGCAGGAATGGTAAATAGAACAGTAAGTAGCTAAAAGAGGGAGGAATTAGAGTTGACTTTCTAAAATACTTTTATATAAATTACTGAATAGGGCATTTACAGATTTGAGAAATTTTTTGTAACTTAAAGTTTCCTAGATGATGCCATAGAGTAAATGTTATCTGCCTAGTTATTTTAGTCTTAGCTAGCATCAACATTAGAGAAAAATTAAACCTTTGTTCTTTTTTACTTAGAGCATAATACAGTGTCTGTTAATTCTGTGTTTCTGCTTTTTTTTCTAAACTGATGACAAAGATGAATAAGTTCTCTCACTGAAACTACATTATTGATTTCACGTAGACAGAAATGTAATTACTGAAGATGGATTTTAGCCAGACCACCTGAATTAATAACCAGCCTGAATCCTCTTACTCTCAGCGAGGGTGGAACAGAACTGTTTATTGACCACCAGTGGTCATGACCTCTGCTATCTTACTCACTCAAAATACCACAGGAGGAAGTAATCTAAAATGCCATGACATTTACATGAAGTGAGAAATAAGTATGTACAATTTATGAAAACAGACTAACAGTTTTCTTAATTTGCACTCGTTTTTAGGCAGCTTGATTAAAAATGTCTGTTCAGTATTTCCAGAAAAATTCTACAAATATTTGTCATTTTGTTAAAGTACTACAACCTTTAATCCATTTTGCCCCACATAACAGTTTACCTCCTTTTGGTTTCTATGACATTTTATGGCAGTAGAACAAAAAAGAGAGTTTCCAGTTAGTTTTTAACTTTGCAATCATGTATAGTGGCTTCTTATACTTGGCTTTTATAAATACTTGAGAATTTATAAAAATGAATTCTTAAAAGGAATATTCAGCCAATGGTTTTCAATTCATAGATTTCATTATATTTTCTATAGCTAAAGCCAAAATATCCAAGATAAAAATCCTCCAAGACTTGATTTAACTCAACTTTGATTGCAAGAATTAGAAATACGATTTAAAATAACTCAAATAATTAATAAGGTAATTCACCATCATTCATTTTACCCAACCACTGCAAGACAGAGAGGAGCTCATCTTGAGAATGTGGAAATTGGAAATTCAAATGGCATCAGGACTCCCCTTCTTAATCTTTTATTTCTACTTTTCTCTGTTTCAGCTATTTCATTTATCCTGGCATCTCATGTGGCCAAGAATTTGATCATGGGTAGAAAAGGGCCTACCCCTTAGCTTTATTTAGATATATCACAAGAAAAGCATCGATAATCTCAGATTATTTCCTCTATATCCAAATTTTAGGTTAAAAAGCTGTGGCTGAAACAGATAAAGAAAAATAATAAACAGAAGGCGATGCTGTTGACATCAAAAGCAAGATTCCTGGGCAGACAAACTGTCAACAGTCTGTATGAGTGTTAGCACATTAAAATTGCATTTGTTCAAGCTGTCGAAGCAATTCTCAAGGAAAATATTAGCTAAGGTATAGGGGAGTTACATTAGGGGTAAAAATCTGTTGATTGTTTATTGAGGGATATTAATTATTCTACAAAACATAACAGGGCACATCAGTGTGAACATCAAAACATTTTAGAAAAACATCAGTAATTGTTTTGACATTATTTTAGCTTTCTGATAGTTATTCACCCAGGAAAGCAAACACATTTAAACATAAATAAATGGGAAATAATAAATTCTCATTGGAGAACTGATTGACTTTAAATAATGCTATGAGTTATTCTTTGCAAAGTCCCTCTCTATCAAAAAAATCAGTTTTACAAACTAATAAATTGATACTTTATTTGCTGATAAACATCAATTCAACATCCACTCATTTATAGCAAAGCAACTAGTTTTTGAATGCCTTATAAATTGTAAGTTACTGTGTTAGCAGGCAGCGGGTATACCAAAATACCTTAAATGTAGTTTCTGTGCTTGAGGAGCATATAGTGACATATGGCTAGAAAGACATAACCATAAAGAGATATAATTTTAAAAAGTAGAAATTTTTGCCAGAAATGGTATTTGGAGAGATGGGAAATTAGAACTCAGAAGAGAATGAACTATACTTCCAGCTAGAAAGATTGAATAAGACTTTTACAGATGAGGATTTTCATAATTTGTGATGGATGG
Organism: Cheracebus regulus; assembly: GCA_963574635.1. Lineage (NCBI taxonomy): Eukaryota > Metazoa > Chordata > Mammalia > Primates > Pitheciidae > Cheracebus > Cheracebus regulus. Next base: position 12,833 of record CAUYQU010074623.1, read on the forward strand.
TAATTTTACTGTTATATAGGTCTTCTTTTCATATTTAACCTTAAAGAAGTAATTCACTAAAGCAGAAGTCAGAATTTAAGGGATAATTTTGGCAACATAGCCATCCTCGCCAGTTCAGTTGCTCATTTTTCTCTATTTTCTGTTCTTGAAGAGTTGTCAGTGCAGGTGATGAAGGATGAGGGTGGAAATATTTTTCGAAGTGTATTTGTAATATTTTCATTTTATATATTTTTTTAAAATTTCAGGCTTAATGCACCAAACACATGTAGATATAAATCTGCATTATAATTCATTGGTGAAATAATTATTGAGAATGTCCTGTATTCATATATTTAACAAATATTTGAAGATTGGGGATACACTAGTAAACATGACAAAGTTTCTGCTCTCATAGAATCTTCTGAAAGTGACAAGACTTTATAATCCTATGGAGATGACAAACAATAAATAAATCGAATACAGTAAGTAGAGATAACTTGAGATAGTTAAAAGTTATTTGAAGTAAGTAAAATTCAGTAAAGGGTTAACGAGTGACAAAGGAGGGAAAAGCTCTAGGATAGAACATGGGCACAGAAAGTTCTTTGCGATGAAACAGGAAAGAAAATCGTCCCTACCCTACATTTGCATTGTGCTATCTTAAGACACTGTACTTTTTGAGATTTATCAAAATACATGTTTGGCATCATATTTATGATAACAACCAGAACTGAAACATTTAAAAGGAGAAACAGAACTTATGTACTGGGAATAAACATGTGGAATGATACAGTGAAGACTCTTTATCTGGGTAAAAATTACCATAGTACATGTAGTTGTGCCGTTACTAGTTTATAAAACAGAGCTCATTATTTCATGAACATGTTTGACTACTAGCGAATGACTCATATTAGATCAGGACTTAGGCAAACACTCCTTCCAGTGAAGCGCAGTGTCTACATTTTTGCCAGTGGGCCTCTTCCCATAGTTTGCAAACTAGCTCCTATTCCAGAATTCATATCTCAGAGAATCACTCAAATGTTCTAGGCAGAAAACCAGAGTTTATTCTTATTTGTTTACTTATTATATTTTAGAGACAATGTCTCACTGTGTCACCCAGGATGGAAGACAGTTGCCTGATCATAATTCACTGCAGCCTTGAACTCTTGCGCTCAAGCCATCCTCTCTCCTCAGCTTCTGGAGTAGCTGGGCCGATAGGCACACATCACCACACTTGGCTTATTTTTAAAATTTTTTGTAGAAATAGAGTCTCACTATTTTCGGCAGGTTGTTCTTGAACTCCTGGCCTCAAGCAATCCTCCCACTCAGTCTCTCAAAGTGTTGGCATTTCAGGTGTGAGCTACTCTGCCTGATCTCATTCTAGACACTCCCTTGCAGGAGCCCTTTGTATTCAGTGCACCACTGAGGTCTTACATATGATAATTTTTTCCCAAATATTTTTCTTTTTTTCTTTTTTCCTTTTTCCTTTTTTCTTTTTTTTTTGAGACATATTCTCACTTTGTTACTCAGGCTGGAGTGTGATGGCATGATCTCGGCTTACTGCAACCTCCACCTCCCAGGTTCAAGCTATTCTCCTACCTCAGCCTCCCAAATAGCTGGGATTACAGGATCATGCCACCACACCTGGCTAACTTTTTGTATCTTTTGTGGAGACAGGGTTTCACTGCCTTGGCCAGGCTGATCTTGAACTGACCTCGTGATCCACCAGTCTTGACCTCCCAAAGTGCTGGGATTACAGGTGTGTGAGCCACTGTGCCCAGCCATATTTTTCTTTTCATTTTCACAGCCTTTCCTAGCAATTTCCCCTGTGATCTGTCATGATTGCTAGTGTAAAATCCTTCTTTTTATTCTCCTTACTTCCATCTTGTCCCCCTCAATCATTTCTTTGCAAGGTAACTGACATGAGTTTTCCAAAACTGAAACCTAATCATACCTACACCCTTTCGTCACTTCCCTTTGGCCTTTGGATTGAGATCAAATTCTTTGTTGTGGTCTACCAATCCCTTGGTCTGACTCATTTTCTGCTTACATCGTGCTTCTCTTGCACTCTGCACTCCAGCCACATTTAGCTCCATTCAGATCTTCAAACATATGATGCTATCTTTGCTGCGGTGTTTTCTCAGGCACTGTTTACTATGTACATTATTTCGCCCATCTCTGCTGCTCCTGTCTATAATACTTTGTGTCACTCTAATGCCTGCTCATCTTTCATATCTCAGGCTATTTCGTTTACTTAGCTTAGGAAGTCTTCCATGACCATCCAAGGGCTGCTGTTTACCTTTCCTCTAAGGTTTTATTGTACTTAGAATTTTACTTGTGCTTCGTAGGATTATTTTATCGATACTTAACTATCAGGAGGTAAGATCTCATGAAAATAGGAACTATGCTTTGTTAACCTAGCATAGTGCCTCTCATAGTGTTTGTTGAATAAGTAAAATTGTCATCATCTTTAAGGCTCTGTTTAACTTTGGCATTCCCTGTGTTAACAAAGTATAATATTTAATATACAAAATAATATTATTTTCCAAGCAATTTGGATACTGGATTAATCTGATTGAGAGATGTAACTTTATCTGGAATGGGAAAATGATAACCTTTCAGCACTATGATTCTCTAATGCAGGAGAAATTGTATTTTCTCCAATGTCTTTTCATTTTCTCTGCAGAAAACATAATAAGATGTCAAATCACTATATCAGGCTGTGTTTTACTTCATATACTTGATTTTCTTCTTGCTAGAATGCATCCAAAGAAGGGTTTCTGAATGACTAGGCTCAAATAGTTACACCTTTATGGTTTTGTTTTGTTTTCCACTTTGCCTGTAGAAACAAATGATGCATGTTGTATTTCTAAATATGTGTCATTTATTTTGAAATCTCTCAAAAGCTGGAAAGATCCTAGCAGTACTATATATTTGTATGATTCAGCCAAGTAGAATGGATTCCAGTGATTCTAGCTATTTTCAGCTTCAAGATTTCTGCTCCTCACAGGCCCCTTCCCAGTTGCACAGCCATTGTGTTTACAGTCACTTTATACAAGACCTTGAGGACTTGACAAAAGCCCTTCATATAAGGACCCAAGTGCATTGGGAACTCTATTTTTTTTCAAGATCATACAGTTCAGTTACTCTATCATAACTTAAACAATGCAGAATTCATTTTGATGGCTTTTCCAGTTATACCTTCTAATAACTCATAAGCATTACACAATGGAAGTCTTGATAATTTCTTCTTCAGAAAGTGCTGGAGAAATTTTTTTGCCAGAAATATTCTAAAACAAGCAGATGCAAAAATATCTTTGGTTATTTTTTTTTGAGGGGAGAAATACCACATTGACTAAAGAAGCACAGATGGGCATGGTGGCTCACACTTGTAATCCCAGCAGTTTGGGAGGCCAAAGCAGGTGGATCACTTGAGGTCAGGAGTTTGAGACTAGCCTGGCCGACATGGTGAAACCCTGAGTCCACTAAAAATATAAAAATTAGCCGGGCATGGTGGTGAGCACCTGTAATCCCAGCTACTCAGGAGGCTGAGGCAGGAGAATCATTTTAACCTGGGAGGCAGAGGTTGCAGTGAGCAGAAATAGTGCCATTGCACTCTAGCCTGGGCGACAAAAGCAAAACTCCATCTCAAAAACAATAAATAAATAAAAGAAGCACAGAAGTTGCTAATTCAGGAACGTACTACTAATCAAATTTAGTATTTTAATTTAAGCTTTACATATTTACATCTCACTTATTTTTACAAAGGATTTTGAGATATTTATTTCTGTTTCAGTTATCTACTGCAGCCTAGCAGCCTATCCCCCAAATTAGTGACTTTGAACAACCACAAACTTTTGTTCATGAATATGGAGCTTGTAAAACAGAGGGTGGCTTGTGTTTCTCTTGTGTGGTCTCTGCTCGAATGGCTTAACTGGGGACTGGAATATCTATCTCCAAGAAGACTTATTAGAGCAGATGGAAACTTGTATTGATGGCTGATTTGAAAGCTAGCCAATACTATAGACTGAAGGAAGGTTTTCTTCCTCTTCCCATAGTCTATGCTTAGGCTTCCTTGCAAAACGGCATGTGAGATTCAAAACTAAGCATCTGAAGAGAGCAAGGCAGAAATACATGACATCTTTATGATCTAGCATCAGATCTCATATAAGTCATTTTTGTCATACTCTATTGCATAGTAATTAAGTCTCAGCCAGGCTCAAGGAGGGGTGACACAGATCCATCATTTTATGGGATAGTATCAGTGTCAAATGATGAGAAGAGCACATGAGATAAATAATGTTTTTGCGGATACCTTTGGAAATGCACACTTTGCTCTTCAGGCGCAATAATTTGTATTCCTCTCCCGTGAAAAATATAGTTATCTTTCTCTTGAGTATATCAAACTTCTTCTATAATGACATCAATTAAAAGTCCAATATCTCATATTTTAAATCAGGTTTAGTTAATAATCAAAATTATCTGATACAGCTTATGGAATAGCACGCTTCTCAATCTAAAAACCACAATCTAAAGAGACAAGATATTTGCATACCACCCACCCTTTATATGGCAGTGCAAAAATGATCAAATAACTTCTGTACATACATCCAGTCTAATGAGGAAAAAAATGAAAGTCACATAGCAGTTCTGAAATCCACTAGGGCATATGTTGTTACGTTCTTGAAGACAGCTCAGTCTTGCTTGCTGGGAACTATTCTTCATGAGGCTTGGCTTTGCCCTCTGGGTTCCTGTTGCTCTTGTGGTCGTCTTTTCCCATACAAAGTAGATCTTTTCAGCTGAGTAATTTTCTGAGAATGCCTCCTTCCCATGGAATTTGGGGGTTCAGTGACCTCATTTTGTACTCTCAGTTCCAAATAGTCTAAATTGAAATAATTATTTTAAAATCTAGTAGGGTTTTGGATATCAACGTATGATCTACTCCATTAGAAATCCATAAATTTTTTCTATGTTTGGGCTTCCTATGAAATTGCTATGTAACAACATTCTTAGGATTTGTAAAAATCTCACTATTAAATAGAGAGAATGTCTGAGGCATATTGAAACTTTTTAGAAAAATGTTTGTATGTCTGGAAATTTCTATGAGGTATTCCCTAATAATTGCTGATGTTTTAACAAAGGATCTTACATTCCAATTCTGGATTTGATCTTTGCTCTGAAAGCAATTTGAATATCAATTGTCATAAAGTAGCTGAGAATGAGAGTTTTATTTTTAAACTCAGGAATTTCCTGTTCATTCTTATTTAACAATTTATGATTTAGTTCATCTCTGCCCTCTCCTATTTTAACCATGGACAGAAATTAGATATCACTTTCAATATTTTGCTGTGCTAGGAATTCTTATTAACTAGATCATTGAGTTGATTGGGTACATGTCTTTCTTTCCATCTTACAGCAGCCCTCTGTAGAAATAGGATTGCCAAAGTTTCTATCTCCATATAAAATGGCACATTTTCCTGCTGATAACGAATAATATTTTCCTCTCTTTCCATTAGTATCTCACTATCAGTCTCCTCCAGTCTCTATAGGCTTCCATGAACATTCCCTTCAAATACTTTTAGGCTTTTTTTTAACAGTCACATCAAAGCTTTCCCAGCTTCCATGGAAATCCTGATCCCAAAGCCAAGAGACAATTTTCTAAAATTCTTTTTTATCCTACCGTTTTTATTTGTTTTTATTAAATTTATCTCTGTTTTTTAGGTCTATTTCCATAATTTATCAATTTTCTTGTAGACTAGAATCACATTCACGTCATTATGGGCAGCCCACACATAAGGAGTGAGAAGTCATGCTCTACCTCCTAAAGAGTGGAGGGTCTATGCAAATCATTTGAAATCTTTACACATGGGTGAGCTGCCTCTTTTTTTCCCACTTACTGACTTAACTGATTGTTTATATCAATGTGGACTTACGGATATTTATTTTATTATTTATTTCTTTAGAGACAGGATCTGTGTTAGTTTGTTTTCACTCTGCTGATAAAGACATACCTGAGACCAGGTGTTTTACAAAAGAAAGCGGTTTAATTTGACTCAGTTTCATGTGGCTAGGGAGGCCTCACAATCATGGTGGAATGCAAAAGACACCTCTTACATTGCAGCAGGCAAGAGAGAGATTGAGAGCCAAGTGAAATGGGTTTCCCCTTATCAAACCATCAGACCTCATGAGACTCATTTACTATCACCAAAACAGCACAGGAAAGTCCTGCCCCCATAATTCAATCACCTCCCACTGGGTTCCTCCCACAACTTATGGGAATTGTGGGACTTAAAATTCAAGATGAGATTTGAATGGAGACACAGCCTAACCATATGATTCCACCTCTTGCTCCTCCCAAATCTCATGTCTTTATATTTCAAAACAAATCATGCTTTCCCAACAGTCCCACAAAGTTTAACTCATTCAGCATTAACTCAAAAGTCCACAGTCCAGTGTCTCATCTGAAAGAAAGCAAGTTTCTTCCTCCTATGACCCTGTAAAATTAAAAAGCAAGTTAGTTACATCCTAGATACTATGGCGGTGCAAGCACTGGGTAAATGTAGCCATTCCAAATGGGAGAAATTGGTCAAACAAAGAGGCTACAGCCCCCATGCAAGACCAAAATCCAGCAGGGCAGTCAAATCTTAAAGCTCCAAAATTATATCCTTTGACTCTATGTCTCACTTTCGGGTAATGCTGATACAAGAGGTGGGTTCCCAGTGTCAGGCAACACTGCCCCATCAGCACTGCAGGGTACAGCCTCCCTCCCGGCTGCTTTCACGGGCTGGTATCGAGTATCTGTGGCTCTTCCAGGTGCATAGTACAAGCTGTCAGTGGAGCTACCACTCTGGAGTCTGGAGGATGATGGCCTGCTTCCTACAGCTCCACTAGACAGTGACTCAGTAGGGGGACTCTCCTGTTGTGGGGGCTCCCACCTCACATTTCCATATCACACTGCCTTAGTGGAGCTTCCATACAGGCCCTGCCCCTGCAGCAAATTTCTGCCTGGGCATCCAGGCGTTTCCATACATCTTGTGAAATCTATGTAGAGGTACCCAAATCCCAATTTTAGACTTCTGTACACTGGCAAGCTCAACGCCACATAGAGGCTGCCAGGGCTTGGAGCTTGCAACCCCTGAAGACGTGGTTTGAACTCTACATTGGCCCCTTTCAGCCATGGCTGGAGCAGCTGGGACACAGGACACCAAATCCCTAGGCTACACACAGCACAGGGACTCCTAAGCCTGGCCCACGAAGCCATTGCCTCTTAGGCCTCTGAGCCTGTGATGGGAAGGGCTGCTGCAAAGACCTCTGACATGCTCTGGACACATTTTCCCTATTGTCCTGGAGATTAACATTCTGCTCCTCATTACTTACACAAATTTCTACAGCTGGCTTGAAATTGCCCTCAGAAAATGAGTTTTTATTTTCTATCACATTGTCAGGTTGCAAATTTTCTGAACTTTTATGCTCTTCTTCCCTTATAAAACTGAATACCATTAACAGCACCCAAGTCACTTATTGAATGCTTTGCAGCTTAGGAATTTCTTCTACCAGATAACCTAAATCATCTCTCTCAAGTGCAAAGTTCCACAACTCTCTAGGACAGGGGCAAAATACTGGCAATCTCTTTGCTAAAACATAACCAGAGTCACCTTTGCTCTAGTTACCAACAAGTTCTTCATCTCCATCTGAGACCACCTCAGCCTAGAACTTACTGTCCATGTTGCTATCAGGCTTTTGGGCAAAGCCACTCAACAAATCTCTAGGGAGTTCCAAACTTTTCCACATTTCTCTGTCTTCTTCTGAGCTCACCAAACTCTTCCTTCCTATGCCTGTTGGCCAGTTCCAAAGTCATTTCCACATTTTCAGATATCTTTGCAGCAATGCCCTACTCTACTGGTACCAATTTACTGTATTAGTTTGTTTTCACACTGCTAATAAAGACATACCTAAGACTGGGTAATTTACAAAAGAAAGAAGTTTAATTTGACTCACAGTTCCACGTTGCTTGGGAGACCTCAAAATCATGGTGTAAGGCATAAGGCAGGTCTTACATCACAGCAGGCAAGAGGGAGAATGAGAGCCGAGCAAAAGGGTTTCCCCTTATCCAACCATAAGATCTCATGAGACTCATTCACTATCATAGGAACAGTGCAGGAAAGACCCACCCCCCATAATTCAATCACCTCCTACAGGGTTCCTCCCAGAATACGTGGGAATTGTGAGAGTTACAATTCAAGATGAGATTCACCTGAAGCACATTTAGGGGCATGCCATTATTTTTCAATTAAGTGTTCTTTTATTTTATGAGAAAATTTTATTATAAAAAGCATTATAAACAATGGTGTTTATAATTTCATGATAAAAAGCATTATAAACAATAGAATTTACTTGACTAAAGTTAAGCACTGTAGTCAGGTAAATAAATTGTTAAGGAAATTGGAGTTTTCTATATCAAATTACCAACTCAAAAAATTTGAATTTTGGCAATAGAAAAATAGAAATAGCATAGACCTTTGGAAGGTAAGTGAAATCATGGTGACCCAAACATGTAACAAACAAATCCCATTTAATTGACAGAAAATCTTCTGTCCAGCACTGTTTTTTAAAGGGTACCTTTGCCTTTGACAACTGTTGGTGGGAGTGTAAATTAGTTCAACCATTGTGGAAGATAGTATGACGATTCCTCAAGAATCTCGAACTAGAAATACCATTTGACCCATCAATCCCATTACTGGGTATATACCAAAGAATTATAAATCATTCTATTATAAACCGTATGTTTATTGTGGCACTGTTCACAATAGCAAAGACTTGAAACCAACTCAAATGCCCATCAATGATAGACTGGATAAAGAAAATGTGGAACATATACACCATGGAATACTATGCAGCCATAATAAAGAATGAGTTCATGTCCTTTGCAGGGACATGGATAAAGCTGGAACCCATCATTCTCCGCAAACTGACACAAGAATGGAAAACCAAACACCACGTGTTCTCATTCATAAGGGGGTGTTGAACAATGAGAACACATGGACACAGGGAGGGGAACATCACACACTGGGGCTTGTCAGGGTATGGAGGGCTAGGGAAGGGATAGCAGGGGGTTGGGGAATAGGGGAGGGCTAGCATCAGGACAAATACCTAATGTAGATGACAAGGTGATAGATGCAGCAAACCACCATGGCACATGTATACCTATGTAACAAACCTGCACATTCTGCATATGTACCCCATAACTTAAAGTATAATAATAAAAATAATTTTAAAAGAACAAGAAAATAAGCAAAGATTTGATTCAACCCTGAACTGAGTGATAAAGGGATAAACAGTATAAGGGAGTGATGGCAGCATCTGTTGACATCATGCCAACTGCAGCAGGGAGTCACAGCTGGGGCTGCACATTCCATGGAGCACCCACCCTTTCTGAGTTGGGGCAGGAGCTTCCTGGGCACCAATACTGCTGCCCAAACGGGGCTGCAGACTCAAGCCTCCCTTTCCATTGAGCGGGCAGGAGCCCTGTTCTCCTGGGTTGGACTACAGCTGGCCAAACTTCCCCTGCAGATCTGATCTTCCCTGTGCTGTTGGTTGGGGGTACAGGAGCAGGCAGGTTTGGTTTACATATGTGTTTATTTAACTACATATAGATACATTTATACCTCCCAGGTGCAGCTGCAGCTGATGGGGGCTGCAGACATGGGCCTCCCACTCCACAGAGCAGGCAGGAATCTGGGATAAGCAGGAGCCCCACCCTGCCCCAGTTGATGCAGCAGAAGCTCCCAGAGTGCAGTTGCAGCTGCCCTCCCAGGTAAAGGACCTGGGCATCTTTATGGGCCTGGGGGCTCATAAAGCCACAAACCTTGTAGGCTTGGGGGTGTCTGCTCCTGCTGCCTGCCCTCTTTCCCCTCCTGGCACCTGCTCACATCTCTCAGTGGGGTTAAGGCTGAGCCTCAGAGCCATGAATGGCAGTGGGAGACAGACAGATTCCTGGGTGGAAGAGGGGTAGTTGCTGGTAAGGCCCCTCCTTCAGGCCAGGGAAGGCCTAAAGGCTGGGGACCAGGCTGCCAGTCCCACTTTGCTGACCTCGATGGGGACTTGCGCCTCCTTTAGGCCTATCCATGGCCACCCATAGACCAAACAGCAGGCACTTCCTCCCCTCTGAAGTCCATAAAAGTCACAGGCTAAGCCAGAGCAGGGCAGAAGAATCAGAGCAGGGCAGAGGATAAAGAAACTATGGTATGATGAGCTGCAGGGAGGACTTATGGAGGAGATACCCTCTCCTCTGATAGCTGGAGATGACTGGACAACCTGCCGGCAGAGAGAAGCTACCCTCTCCAGGGCCTCCTCTCTGCTAAGCTGAACACTCCATGAGACAATCTGACTATAGAGAGAAGCTACCCAACTTTGGCTTCCTCTGAGCTGTTGTAATACTTAGAAAAGCTCCTCTTCACCATGTTTACCTTTCACTTGTCTTTGTACTTCATTCTTCCTGGACAGAGGAAAGAACTCGGGCAAAGTTATCATTGGCCACAGAGGTTTCTGGCCAGAAACGCAACACCCCAAAGATCCCATAACAGCAGCAAATCTCAAAGTGTGGTCTAGGGACCTGTGGAGGTCAACAGAATCCTTTCAGAGTTGATGAAGTCTTCATAGTAATACTAACATGGTATTTATATTTTTTTACATTTAGTCTTTCAAAAGTAAAGTGATTTTTTTAAGAAACCTCATGCTGTGTGATTATCACAGTGAATTGAATACAAAACAGTTTTGATAATCCAGCTTTCTTCTATTAAACCAGACATTAAACAGATAAGCAAAAATATAAAACAAGGTTAGATTATCCATATGGTAGTGGATTTTAGCTGGATATATAATATGAAGTTATACTTTGCATAATATATACAGTTCATTGCATATATTTATAGATATGTGAATGTACACCATTTAGTATTCACACATTTAACTATTTGCTGTGTCAGCTGAGAAGAGCTAGAAGCAATCACATTCTTAGCAATAAACATACTTAGCATTGGATCTTGGTTTCTAATGCCATTTTCAAAAGGAAGAAACCAAAGTGTCCCTCTTAAAAATGGATGATTCTAGGCCTCATACAAGAAATACACAAAATTATTTTGGAGCATCCTGTAGTGACAAAACATTAGAAAGTATTTGAAAACAAAACAGAGCAAAACAAAAGCCCACAATGATGGGAGTATGTTAATGTGACACAGAAGCCAATTGATTAAGCTCACAATACTCAAAGCTGGAACACTGTAGACAGCAATAAAAACAAAAAAAGTAAATAAATACAGAAAGCAGTATTAGATTATAATTGATTGTACAAAAGGCAGGAAAATCCCTTGAGGCCAGGATTTTGAAACCAGCCTGGTCAACATAGGAAGATTTTATTGTAAAAAATTTTTATTTAATTAGCCATGTATCATGGTACATGCCTGTAGTCTCTGCTACTTGGGGAGCTAGATAGGAAGATCACTAGGGCCAAGGAGTTCAAGGCAGCAATGATTTATAATAGCATCACTGCACTCTAGGCTAAGCAACAAGTGAGATCTTGATATGGTTTGGCAGTGTCTGCACCCAAATCTCATCTTGAATTGTAACTCTCACAGTTCCCACGGGTAGTGGGAGGAACTGGTAGGAGGTGATTGAATTATGGGGTGGGTCTTTCCTGTTCTGTTCTCATAATAGCGAATGACTCTGCTTTGTAGATTCTTGTTTTTTTCAGCAATGGAAAAGTGGATATGTAAACAGTAAAAAATTTGATTATATTTTGATAATGAAAGACATTTTATCTGTTTTTATTTCCCCCCAATTATGGAGAAGAATATCTTGCCACTTTTGGCATGTAAGTTTGATAGCAGGTATTTGGTAAATCAGTTAAGTAATTGATTAGTGGTAACTCCTTGTCACTCATTTTCTTCATTTCTACAGACTGATTATAATAATAATATTTACAAAAAAGCTACCTCACTGACTACCTAAATGTGTCATAATTCTATGCATTTTTACAGAATTTAGACAAGCTGGTCTTTAAGATTGGAGTATTTAAAGGTCTGCACATATCTTACCAAAATCAATTTTCTTTATTACAGATAAAACAGACTTTTATAATTCTAATTTATAAAATATATAACCAAAGAAAGTTATTTTGACCTCTTACATCTATTTTGACATAGCTGTTAAGAATTTGTATTAAAATATATGAAAACATAGCATAAAGCATCAGTTATCAAAATACTTTGGAATCAATATATTAAAATATTGACTAAAAGACAAAACAGACATTTTTGCAAACATTTTTGTCTATAAATATTTGTGAGGCTAGAATTACTCACATACCAAAGCCAGAAAAGGACAATGTAAGAAGATAAGATGTCATGAATAAAAATCTTTAACAAGTTATATATATACCTATACATTATATGTATAGGTATATATAAATATAAATGTATCTATACATAGTTAAATAAACATACATGTAAATCAAAATATAAAAAAATTCTTAAGTTACATATATCTGTGTATGTATAGATATGTATGTCTGTATTTATATAGGTATAACATAATAGAAATGTGTTTGTACAAACTTATGTAAACATATATGTATACTACACATATATATTTACATAGTGTGTGTGTAACTCACATGATAACTAACTAAGGGGATTATTTGAGAAATGCAAAAAATAAAACAGAAGATAAAATTTATTTTTTCAAACTGATAAACAGTATCTGTAAAAATCTACAGCTAGCATTATACTTAATGATGAAAGAGTAAATTTTCCCCTTAAATTGAAAACAAAGCAATGGTGTCCAGTTAACACTTTTCTTCAACAATTTTTTTCAGCAAAATATATTTCTTTACAAATTATATAAGCATGTATATAAAAAATTATAAGGTACCTTCAAAAACTAGTGACATAAATGTATTTAGCAAAATTACTGAGTACAGAATAGTACAGAATTGATATGTAAAAATTTATTCCAATTCTGTATACTAGAAACAAATGTTCAGAAATTAAAACTTTTAAATAACACCATTATAATACATCCAAAATATGAAATAACTAGAGATTATTTTTTAAAAAACATGGCATTATGTACTAAAAACCATAACCGTTTGCAGAAATTAAAGAATATCTTAAGAGATGGAGAGATATGCAATTTTCTTGTATTGTCATCTCTATTGTTAAAATGACAACTCTCCCCAATTTTTTCCATAGATTTAGTACAATGCTAATCAAAAACCTGGCAGGCTTTGTTGTTTCTTTTGGTGTTTTTTTGGTAGAACTGGCAAACTGATTAGATTATGTGGATTCAAAAGTCATGGCAAAAACCACAATTACTTTTGCCCCAATCTTATAAAATTTATATATAAATATAATGAACTTGAGCCCCCAAAACTGAAAAAAAGGAAAAACTACCAAACACAAAAACGCTGGAGTTCCAATACTTATTTAAAATTACAATAATCAAGACTGTGTGCTGTTGGCATCAAGATGTTTAAAAACTTCTTGTCCAGTATTTCTTTAGATATTGTTTCTGCATCAGTTTTTTTCTCATCATCTTTAGGGATTCCAAATATGGCCCTTGAGTTTCAATAGAAAGTTTGAAGTATTTACTAAGCCTCTACCAATTGAAACTGAATTTTGAACTCTTTCTTCCCAACATTGGTCAGTTGCTGAAATAGCTAATTTAGATATTTTAACCTAAGTATTACTTTTAGTTGAATCTTTGGAAACATGTTCCACTCCTATGAATTCAGAAATTAGTCAAGGATTTGATGGGATTTTTGCATTAAGAAATTTGGCAGTCTCTCTTAGCTCTGCACTTTACTGTCCTGCTCCATTTCCAGCTAGTCTTGCAGTCACCTTTGAACTCTGACTTCTAAATTCTTAGCCAAGTAAGACTGCTGATTTCTACTTGAGTCTATTCTCTATGGAAGAACACTCTGAGTCTGTCATCAGATAAAAGCTGATTTGACAAGGCTCTTACCCACTATGTTTGCTTCTTTCATGGACCTTTTTCAGCCATTTTCTGGATGATTTTGGTCTTATTTAGTGGCTTCAAGCAATTGTTGATTATTTACATTTTGTGTTTCTGTTATTAGTATTATCTGATACTAGATATTTTGCAACTACCAGAGATATTATCTATATTAAACTTTTAAAAAGAAATTGATTCATGATAATAGTAGACCCATTTTAAAAAGTATAAATTTTAACTGCTTCACAGCTAGTAGATATGGTGGTGAAGGAGAGCATTTTTAATCAATTTTTAATTTTTGTTCATATATAGTAGATGTATATATTTATGGAGTACATAAGATATTTTGATATAGGTATATGATGCTTAATAATCCATAATGGAAAATGGGGTATCCATCCATTCAACCATTTATCCTTTGTATTACAGTAAAAGTATACTCTTCTAGTGGTTATTTTTAAATATGCAATTAAATAATTATTTATTATAGTCACCTTGTTGTGCTATCAAATACTTGGTCTTATTTATTCCTTTCAACTATTTGTTTTGTACCCATTAACCTTGCTCACCTCTTACCACCCCCTTCTACCCTTCTCAGCCTCTGGAAACCATCCTTCTACTCTCTGTTCAGTTGTTTTGATTTTTACATTCCACAAATAATGTAAAAATGTTTATCTCTCTGTGCCTGGCTTATTTCACTTAACATCATGACCACTCGTTCCATCCATGTTGCAGCAAATGAACATGATCTCATTCGTTTTTATGGCTGGATTGTACTCTGTTATGAATATATACTGCATTTTGTTTTATGCGTTCATCTGTTGGTGGACACTTAGGTTGCTTCCAAATCTTGGTTATTGTGAACAGTGCTACAGCAAACATGAGGGTGCAGATGTCACTTTTACATGCTGATATTCCTTCTTTGGGATTAGATATTTAGCAGTGGGGTTGCTGGTTTATATAGTAACTCTATTTTCACTTTTTGAGGAACCTCTAAGCTGTTCTCCATAGTGGTCGTACTAGTTTACATTTCTGCTAACAGTATACAAGCGTTCCCATTTCTCCAAACATCGCTTAAACATTTGTTATTGCCTGTCTTTTGGATAAAAGCCATTTTAACTGGGGTGAGCTGATGTCTCATTGTAGTTTTGATTTGCATTTCTCTGATGATGAATGATGTTGAGCACCTTTTCATGTGCATGTCATTTGTGTGTCTCCTTTTGAGAAATGTCTATTCAAATATTTTGCCCATTTTTAAATCAGAACATTAGATTTATTCCTTTATAGGTATTTCAGATTTTTATATATTCTGGTTATTAATCCTTTTTCAGATGAGTAGTTTGCAAATATGTTTTCTCATTCTGTTAGTTGTCTTTTCACTCGGTTGTTTCCTTTGCTGTGCAGAAACATTTTAAATTGATGTGATTCCATTTGTTTATTTTTGCTTTCGTTGCCTGTGCTTTGGGGGTATTACTCAAGAAATGTTTGCCCAGAACAATATCCTGAAAAGTTTCTCCATGAAGGTGTTTACGATTAGCAAATTTGCTAATTTTCTAAAGGTGAGAAAGCTTAAAAAGGATGAATAAAAATGGGATATTTGAGCAAAAGTCTAGCTTAATCAAACAGTAGTGGATTCATTCATTGAAACACTGACTATAAGCAGCTTTTTTTTTTTTAACCTATCTGCCATTAAGGATCTACAAATGAAATGTCCCTACAAATAAGATTTTTTGTTTCCTGACATTTGATTCAAATTTTGGCAATCTTGTTTCCAATGAAAACCTTTTTCAAGGCACATCATTTGCCAAGTTTCTAAAATTCTCTCTGTAAGGTTTTTTTTTTTTTTGATCTGTTTCCATGAAGAATCTCATAATGCATATAAGCGTGTTTAGGGGTAGAGCGCTGATTGATTGGAAGTGAGGGAGTAACTTTGATCATTGTTTATTGAGTTATCAACATGATTCTTGTAACCAAAAGCAAATATCTAACCAGAGTCTCTCACCATTACAAAGAGAACTCTTTATTTTATCATATGTTGCAATGAGATTAGTGTTTATGTGAGAATTTGTTGTGAGACTTCCATATGTAGTGTCCAAATGCAGAATTTCTAGAAGGAGGAGTCCCGAGATTTGCTCCTGTGGAAGTTAGTGCATACATGCAGAGGTCCAAGGGAGAAGTAGCATTGATGGGTTAAATAATAGGTTAAAGAGTGTAAAAAAGTACCCATTTTCCAAAAATGTTATTCTTCATAGTTTACATGTGATTGATGAAACTTCAGCTGTTCAAATATAGGAACAAGTACAGATAAAGTTGGTAGCTAATTCTACATCTGTAAGCCACCCTTTTATACAGTTAATATTGATAAGAATCTCATAATCTCTAGCCATAAGACTAATATTTCTTGGGAGGAAAGACAGCTGAGATGTCCCTGAAAAAATTATATAGCATAATCCAGAAGAAAAATTATTATGATCAGACTTGAAAGATTTATGTTGCAATTCTAGTTCTGCAGTTAGCTGGTAAAAGTGATTAACATGGTAAATTTTAACATCTTTTAAGATTTGAGCATATTCATTTTCTTTTGTATTTTTAAATAGAAGGAGGAATTTAGATTGGAAGGTATCTAGAACCCACATCATCTCTATGATTTTTTAGTAAGCACAAAATAAAATAATAAAAGTACTAGAGATTTATTAATTTTTTTTTTTTAGTATTGACAGTCTGAGCAAAGATGAAGCATAAATAGACTGATTAAAAGGTCAACTCAGACTTTACATAATAGGGCAAATTAGTGAAAATGTCTCTTATGTGTGTGATGAAAAGTTTTTGGCAAATGAAAAAGGAAAGGACATTTAATGCAAACTGGCCTAACTTTTAAAGCACCTGTGATAGAAGCTTACCTTATAAATGATTGGTTCAAGGATTAACAATGTCAAATTGTGTTTGTCCAACATGTTCTCTGTTTTTCTATCAATTAATTAAGTCAACAAATTGCTCAATGTTTTTATATACCAAACACTGTTTTTAGGAGTTCTTTAAAAAAATTATTAGGCTTAATTCATATTCTCAAACATCTCAAAAAAGATAAAATTTGAAAGAAAATGATAACAGCTATTCTAATCTTTATTAACAATGGCAATTACTCTATTGGGAGACACATTTCTTTTTTACATTTTAGCATCTCTGAAATTAAAATGGGCCATAAAACAAATGATGTCTCAGTGCTGTGTCATAGTTTATTTGGTAGTTTTTCATTCTTCCTTCTCTGTGTTACATAAAATAACGATGCATCTTAAAATCAATGGCATATGCATCTTCCTTAAAATGTATTTCTAAAATATGAAAAACAGATCATCTACAAAATGCATGGTGAATTCTCATTTAGAAATGATTATGAGATCCCTGTCAGGTAGACTCAGATCTGTGATTACCTTGACTTTACCCTTCCTACTACTGCTACCCAACAATAAACCTTAGCAATTCCAGGAAGGAACAAGTGCCTCCATGATTCTGTTTAGATCACTTGATTTTGTTTAGAGTTTAGTATTCAGTGTTCTATATTGGATAGATTAGTAAAGAACATGCTCAGTGTTCTATATTGTAATAATTATAATTAATGTTTATTAATATAAATATACTAATATTAATGTGTAATATTGATTATATATTAATAATACATAATATATAACAAACATTAATAATCATTATAATTATTACAGAAATTAGTACTTTTTGAGGATCTAGTAAATGACAATATGCTAGGCAAAACTGCCAGGATTGCTTTGGTTTATTCCTCACAATAATCTTGTACAATAAATATTATCAATACCTCTACTTTACAAATGAGTGAATGGAGGGATAAAATGTTTAAGTAACCTAACTAAAGTCCCAGGGCAAATGATTAATTAAGCAGAATTCAAAGCCAGGCCTCCTCCCTTAATACTTCATGACACTCCTAGAAATATATAGGTGCAAACAAATACCAGCAATAAAGTGATAAAACTGATACAAATTAATAAACTATTAAACTTTTTTCTTCATAAGGGAATTTTCAACATAGATTATTGAATCAATAATCCCTCTTGATTTGAAAAACTGAATTATGAGCAGATGCACTTGATATAGCGGAGTTAATGATCTCTAGAAATATCTGAGTAGAAAACGAATGGTAACAAATCTACAATCAAGAAAGAAGATGGGTCTCTCAGGACTTCCAGCAAAGATGGCTCAACTCTGAGTGTTATAATGGAGAAAGTCAACAAAGGGCAAGAAGCCACCAACTAAGCTCATATACGTCTTTAAAAGCCCTTTGTTTCTTGAGCTTTTGATGACTCCAGAGAAGGAATTTTCACTGACATGGCATGAAATTGAAAAGATGGAACTCAAAATAGACCACTTGTTCTTTCTGGCAGAGTGTCAAATACAAATTCTGTAACTGCTCGTCTTTGTTTAAGATACACATTTAAAAAGAAGGCTTAACACACTGAAAGATACAGAGCGGGAATCTATTGTGCTATTGATTAAACATGTCATTTTTGTTTCTTTTGAAAGTATGATATTGTTACTTGGATTTGAAAGGAAAACCATGAAGCGCTTGATATTTAAAACTGCTAAAAATAATCAGTCTTCTTCTGCCAAATGACAGAAAGGTCATAGCTGTGACGCAAACCTTAAAATTCCATGCAATTCAGACTTCACAAATGGAAGGCTCATTGTAATCAGTGATAAACTTTAATTCATTAAAAAATATAGGCTAATGTCAAGTTGTCCTCCCCAATCTTTTTCAAACCAATTGTTAAATATAATGGACCTTGACATATAAATCATTCAGTTTGGAAAAAGAAAAGAATATTTTATGTTATTTGTTAGAATATTTAGCCACATTCCAGTTTTTAAAAAAAAGAAATTTGGTTTAAGTAAGGAAAAGTATACTCTGCCCATGAAGCAATTACTTTTTCAGAAGAATTTTCAATTTTAACTATTAATATATTTGATTTTCAACTTAAGAAATCATAAATAATTTCTAAATATTTAAGAAAAGTCTAGATTTCAGTTATACTGAATATATATCATCCTTGGATTGCATTTAAATGTCTGAATTTATTCTGAAATACATCATTATAGGAGAAAGGTATGATACTTAACAGTGTATCTAGTTATTTCGCTGTTTATTTCATATACTTATACATATACAGAGTATCATCTGCATAGTAGTCCATTATAACACTCTGCAGAATGTCAAAATAAGTAAGATTCTGGTTACTATATTTTGAGAGAAAGCGAAAATTTTACATGGTCTTGTGCACAAGCAGTAAATGTATTTTTCTGTTCTTACCATATAAAAGTGAATGCTCCTGATTTTCAATATTGATATATTTTTAGAATTCATTTCCCAGATCAATAACTACACAAAGTGTCAGAAGCTATGTGAAACACTTCAGTAAATATATAATATCTAGTATAAGAAATGCAACTAGTGTAAGCACTATATTGGTTTGGTAGTCTACCATCATTCACATGACCAATCTGATTTCTACAGAGGATATGTTGATGACTTTAACAAAGAAATTGGGGAGATCATCCCTTCTGCATTAAGATTTTGATATTCACACTAATTTCTGTAATTCCTCCTGCAATTTTTTATCGTGATTCAGGATTGGGAGAGGGCTCTTATAACAAAGGAAAATAACAAACATTACTTTTCTATACATACTTGGGGACCAGGGAAATTCATATATATATGAATTCATATATATATGATCTATCATATATATCTATATATGGACCCACTGGAGCACTATGAGCTAGGACATGGTAGTTCCAAAAGTCCCCTGATACATAATCTATTTGTTGTCTCACACTTGGCTCTACTGAGATATGACTCTGTTTTCTGACCCAGAGGCATTGGGGGGTGCCAGAGGTGGGTCTTGAAGAGGGCAGGCATTATTCTTTAGGTGAGATATTTGCAGAGTATCCAGACAAGTAAAAGCTACCCTTCTCTTGAAAGGAGTAAAAGCTGTCTCTCTTGATCAAAAAGATCCTGGAAATCTACAGCTTGAAGATTCTCAGAATTCTCCCATGAAATAGCTTCTTCTCAGGTCTCCAAATCCCATACTTTTCCTATCAGAGTCACAGGATACAAGATTAATATACAAATATTAATTACTTTTCTTCACATAAAAATATCAAATTGAAACTTTAAAATCAGTACCATTTACAAAGCATCAGAAAAGACAAAATATTGGATATAGGTGTACAAAATATGTGTGAAGACTTTACGCTGAAAACTACAAAACTCTGATAAAAAAATCAAACCAAAAAAATAAAAATAAAGATATATTATGTTCAAGATGGAAAGACTCAATATTGTTAAGAGAGCAATTATTGCCAAACTGAACCAACAATTTAATGCAATTTTATTCAAAATATAGAATTTTTGAATACACTATCAAGATGTTTCTGATATTAATGTAGACTAAAATCACCAACACAATTTCGGAAAAGAATTTGGTGTTAGTCTATTTCTTTTACTGCTATGAAGAAATACCCAAGACTGGGTAATTTATAAAGAATAAGAGGTTTAATGGTCTCAGTTCCATATGGTTGGGGAGGCCTCACAATCATGGCAGAAGCTGAAGGGGGTATTAAAGGCATGTGTTACACAGCAGTCAAGATAGTGGGTGCAGGGGAACTTCCCTTTATAAAACCATAAGATCTCATGAGACTTATTCACCACCATAAGAACAGAATGGAAAGACTCACCCCCATGATTCAATTGCCTCCCTCCAGGTCCCTGCTATGACACATGGCAATTATGGGAACTACAATTCAGCATAAGATTTGGATGGGGCCACAGCCAAATCATATCATTCAACCACTGGCCCCTCCCAAAGCTCATATCCTCACATTTCAAAACCAATCATCCCTTCCCAAAAGTCCCCCAAAGTCTTAACTCATTTCAGCATTAACTCAGAAGTCCACAGTCCATAGTCTCATCTGAAACAAGGCACATCCCTTCCACCTATGAGTGTATAAATTCAAAAGCAAGTTAGTTACTTTCTAGATGTAATGAGGGGACAGGCATTGGGTAAATACACCTATTCCAAATGGGAGAAATTGGCCAAAATGAAGGAGCGACAGGCCCCATGCAAGTCTGAATTCTAGCAGGGTAGTCAAATCTTAAAGCTCCAAAGTGATCTCCTTTGACTCCATGTCTCACATCAAGGTCACACTGGTGCAAGAGGTGGGCTCCGATGGTCTTTGGAAGCTCCACCCCTCTGTCTTTGCAGGGCACAGCCCTTCTTGTGGCTGCCTTCGTGGCCTGGATTTGAGTGTCTGCAGCTTTTCCGGGCACATGGTGCAAGCTGTTAGTGGGTCTACCATTCTGACATATGGAGGATGGTGGCCCTCTTTTCACTGCTCCACTAGGCAGTGCGTGAGTGGGGACTCTGTATGTGGGCTCTGATACCACATTTCCCTTCCACACTGCTCTAGCAGAGGCTCTCCATGAGGACTCAACTCCTGCAGCAAACTTCTGCTCGGGCATCCAGGTGTTTCCTTACATCCTCTGAAATCTAGTCAGAGGTTCCCAAACCTCAATTCTTGACTTCTGTGCACCTGCAGGCCCAACACCATGTGAAGGTTGCCAGAGCTTGAGGCTTGCACCTATACTTTGGTCCATCCTATACTTTGGCCCCTTTTAGTCGTGGTTGGAGTTGATGGGATGCAGGGCACCAAGTCTCAAGCCTACACACAGCAGGGGGGCCCTGGATCTAGCCCAGGAAACCAGTTTTTCCTCCTAGGCCTTCAAGACTGTGATAGAACTGCTGCAAAGTTCTCTGACATGCCCTGGAGATATTTTCCCCAGTATTTGAGTTTTTTTTACTCCATTGTGAGGCTGCAAAATTTTCAAACTTTTATAATCTGCTTCTTCTTGAACACTTTGCCAAATAGAAATTTCTTCCACCAGGTACCCTTTAGGGTACCTGATCTATCTCAAGTTCAAGTTCCACAGATCTCTAGGGCAGGGGCAAAAGTCTCTGACATGCCCTGGAGACATTTTCCCCATTGTATTGGTAATTAACATTCAGCCTCCTGTTACTTGTATTAGCTTGTTTTCACGTGGCTAATAAAAACGTACCTGAGACTGAGCAATTTACAGAAGAAACAGGTTTGTTGAACTTATGGTTCTGTGTAGCTGGGGATGTCTCAAAATCATGGTGGAAGGTGAAAGGCATGTCTCATATGGTGGCACACAAGAGGAAAGAGCTTGTGCAGGGAAAGTCCCATTTTTCAAAACCATTAGATCTTTTGAGACTTATTCACTATCATGAGAACAGCATGGGAAAGACCTGCCCCATGATTCAATTACCTCTCACCAGGTCCCTCCCACAACACCTGGGAAGGCAAAGGAGGATAAAAGGCACATCTTACAGGGGGCAGGCAAAAGAGTGTTAAGAGGGAACTGTCCTTTATAAAACCATCAGATCTCATGAGTCTTTTTCATTATCACAAGAACAGCATGGAAAATCCTGCCCCTATGATTAAATTATTTCCCACTGAGTGCCTCCCACAACGTGTCAGAATTATGGGAGCTACAATTCAAAATGAAATTTGGGTAGGGACACAGCCAAGTCATATAAAACTTAAAGGGCTACCACTACTTGATTTCAAGACTTACTGTAATGCTGCAGGAATTAAGATAGGATAGTACTGGTAAAAAGAGAAACCAAAAAATCAAAGGAACAGAATTGAGAATACAGAAATAGAACAACACATTTATTGACTTTTCATTTTGGACAGTGTTTCTAAGGACGAATTGAACATGGATGGTCTTTTCAACAAATTTTGTTGAAGCAATTCATCTTCCATTTACACACAACAAACCTCAACCATAATTTCTATCATATACAAAAATTAACTCAAAATTGATTATAGACTTAAATATGACATCAAACTAAAACTTTCACGAAAAAACAAAACATTGTGTCTTTGAGATGGGCAAAGATTTCTTAGACGACACCAAAAGCATGATTAATAAAATTAAAAAGTCAACACTTTTGGAAATCATCAGAATTAAGAATGCTTTTTAAATACAATTTAAGGAACAAAAAGACAAATTACAGAGGGGAAAATGTTTCCACAATACATATTTGATAAATTTTAAAATTCTGCATTATATACTACGTTCTGAAAAGGCAAAATATATGGGTACAGACAACAGATTAGTGCTCGTCCTGGGCTCCAAGTAAGGGGAGGGATTGTTTACAATGGACAGTGTGAGGATTTGGGAGGCAGTTGATGATTTTCTATGTCTTTATTAATGGTGGTTACATGACATTTTGCATTTTCCAAACTAAAAGAATCATAAACACTAATAGGTACATTTTATTTTTAAGTTTTGCCTTATTAAAAAAGTAAGAGAGATGACAAGCTACTGGGCAGTAATGTAGCCTACTCAATATTTAATGCATCTGTCCTCTGCTTTGATATGCTTCTTTAGTGGGCCTTTCTAATTGGTAGGTGCAAGCTGAGTTCTGGGAAGTATGCTTGGATTTTGGCCTATACAAGGCATTTAGATACAGCTTAGATATTGACTTCTGGGTCACAAAAGAGCTGTGAGTCACTCTGAAGCCTTTCTTTGAGTTTCTACTGGAGAAGCTATACAATATTCTGGCCATGATATGTAAAACAAAGTCATGAGTTTTGTTCATCAGGGTAACTACGGTTTTCATAGATAATATTTTGGCAACATAATTTTTTAAAATGTCTGTTACTCAGTTTTAACTACCAAATAAGCATAGCGAGGAATTTAAAAAACAGTTTTCTATGGAATTATCTACTACTTAAAATATAAAATCATTCAAATGTTTAACCACATTAAACGGGAGCATCGTGACCCAGAGCATTATTCTTAGAAATTGCCATTATAAAGAGCCATCAGGGTAAGCAAGTCTAAGGGCAAATAGTTAAAAATGAAATACTTCTAACTATGTATTTCAAGGTGAAATAGATTTTATAGAAAAAGCCATATATGACAAAAATCTAAACTTTCAGAACTAGATTAATTGATGGTAGGCATTACAGAATGATAGCCAATAGAACAGAATTCAAAATCACAAGTGAGTTTTGAAAATAGAGCATCTGGCAGAGAGCATCACCTGTATGACCCTTCACCTGCATCATATTCTCACTGTGGCTTTCAGGGTCTTTTTCTCTACCCCTTCCTTAAATTTGAGGTTGTTTGCTGCAGTGAAACAAGTGGTACATTTCATGAGACAAAGATCTCTTTCTCATTTTGCAGTATCAGAAAGCACACATGAATGACCTCATAATACTTGTCTATGAAGAAAGTTTTGTGAAACCCACAAAAGTAACTGACAAATTATTGATCAAGAGACTTTTTTCTTACCCTATAATCCTATAGCATGAACATGATAGTAAGTTACTGATATAGTTTGGCTCTGTTTTCCCACCCAAATCTCACCTTGAAGTGTAATCCTGATAATCCACACGTGTCAAGGTCAGGACCAAATGGAGGCAATTGGATCATGGGGGCAGTTTCCCCCATGCTATTCTCATGATAGTGAGTGAGTTTCATGAGATCTGATGGTTTTATAAACATCTGGCATTTCCCCTGCTGGCACTCACCTCATTCTGCCATCCTGTGAAGAAGGTGTCTTTCTTCCCCTTCATTCCACCATGCCTGAGGCCTTCCCAGCCATGTGTAACTGTGAGCCAATCAAAACTCATTCCTTTGTAAATTACCCAGTCTCAGGTATTTCCATATAACAATGTGAGAACAAGCTAATATAGTTACCTTCAGCAATGATTCGGTCTTCAAACAGATGTACTACTGAACATCCAGACCTTCAAAACAGACATACAAACAGGCAATAAAAACATGATGAAATATTTTTTTCTTTCTTCAAAGTTAGTTGGGAATTATCACTAATTTTTAGTTTAGGAAATTGTGGTTATATTTTAAATGATTATACTTTAGTTCAGTAGAAAATTTTCAGAATTGTAACTCTCAGGAAAAGTTGATTTAATATTTTAAACTATCAATTTTAATAAAGTAATTTAAACATATATTTTAGATATTTTTATTAATATTTCTGCTTCATACAAAAAATGTAATCCTACTTTCTTAGGTATAAAAAATTAGGATGCAAAATAGGACCAACATTGCTGAGAGACCAGTACAAGGAATCATCTTCTGGGTAGAGATTTATTCATTTTAATCAGGAGAATGAAACCGTGCTTTGGATATTTTTATCAGATAGTTTATATTTACATTTGTTTTGCTAATGTGCAAACAACAAATTTACCAGGAGTTTTATGGAAGGTTTGTTCTTTTCTTCAGTGATAAATCAATAATCTTTGAAAGTTAGAATTTACTTTAACATTCATGACATTTCATTTTAAAATACTAGCAAATAGTGGTTTTCTCAAAAATGTATTTTCTGATGGTATTTTTCTGTTATCTGCCCTTTAGAAGATCAGTAATATTTGAAGATTGTTTTCAAGCCATAGAGCAGATCATGGGATAAGTTTGCATTTGGACTGGTGAACCATTGCCTATGCAGGTGATTTTTTAAAAAGAAGCTTGATAAAATCATCTTCAAAAACCTAAAAAAGAAAAGAAATGGGAAAGAGAATGTCAGATTGACATTTTTGTTTTAATTTTGAATACTTCAATTATCTTTCACTTTATGTAAGCATGTCATTTTACATTTCCCATCATTATATTTCAACACAAGGAGTATTAATTTGTTCTTACAGAATATCTATATACATTGAATTTCATTCTGAAAACAATTTGTGTATAAGTAGTTGCCTGACATCTTAGAACTCCTGCTTAAAAAAAAATCTGTCATATTTTAATGGAATATGGCATTTTCAACAGAAAAAAAATTGTGAATTTTAAACATATACAAGGATGTGAAGACTGTAAAATAGAGAAAAACATATCAACTGGATTTCTAATTTGTATTTATCTGCAAGATAACTTTAGCAAAACTATACTTTCCTATTTGTGGTTTTAATATAAAAAATACATTAAAACTAATATTTTCAACTATAGTAGCAGAGCATTTACATACTGTTTATAAGATGCTAATGGACATAGGTTTAAAAAATATTTTGACATATTGTAATATTTTGATGATTTGATAATAGTTTGCAGAATTAACCTATGTGAGGCAAAATCTGAGAGAATTGCAAGGAGAAACAGACAAATCCAATAATACAGTTGGAGGCCTCTAAATGACTCTGTTAATAATTAATAGGATAAGCAGATTAAAAACAGTAAGGGCAAAGATAACCTGAACAGCACTATCAATTAATTTCATCTAATTGATATTTTTAGGATACTTCATCCACCAACAGCCAAATATTAGTTCTTAAGCTCACATCAAACGTTCACCAAGAAAAATTACATCTGAGTCATACAAAAACACCTAAAATAATAATTTTTAAAATAATAGAAATCAAAGTATGTTCTTAGACCTCTAGGAAATTAAGCTAGAAATCTATAACAAAAAGTTAGCTGGAGAACCCCCAAATATTTGAAAATTAAACAACACATTTAAAATAACTTATAAGTCACAAAAAAGGATGCAAGAGATACTTTTGGAATATTTTGAACTAAATAAAAATACTTAAAATATGTGGAATGCAGAGAAATCAGTGCTTAAAGGGAAATTTATAACAGGGAGTGTATACATTAGAAAAGAACACATTTCTAATATCAATAACCTGTAGCTTCCACCTCAGGAAGCTAGAGAATGAAAAACAAATTAACCCTAAAGCAATAAATAAATAAATATTAACCAGAGTACAAAGTAAGGAAATCAATACTAAAAAACAATAGATAAACTAAATCAAAAGCTAGTTTTTTGAAAAGATCCATAATATTGGTAGACCTCTAGCCAGGCTAACCCCCACAAAAAAACAGAAAACTCTCCAAACAAAAAAGTCAGAGTGGTAGCAAAAATTACCAATGTCAAAAATGAGAGAGAAGTCATTATTACAAGCTGCATGGACAGTAAAATTGTACTAAAAGAATATTATGAACAACTATAGTCTTACAAATTTGATAAATTAAATGAAAATGGATTAATTCCTTGAAAGACACAAACTACCAAAACGTATGCAAGGAAAAATAGCTGAAGTAGCTACAGTAAGTAAGCTAGTATGTTCCTGGTAAAATAATAGACATATAGATCTATGGACCAAAATTGAGAGCTTAGAAATAGACCCACATAAATATAGTCAACTTTTTTTTAAATTACAAAGACAATTCAATAGAGAAAAGATCATTTTAAACCATTGGTGCTGGAATGACTGGAAATACAAATGCGAACAATTAAACCTGAAGACAAATGTTAAAACTTTTAAAATTATTTGTAGACCTAAATGCAAAATGCAAAACTATAAAACTTCTAGGTAAGAACATATAAGAAATATTTATGATATAGGGTTTGGTGATGAGTTTTAGATATAAACTAAAGCATAAATCATGACAGGAAAAAATACGTTGGACTTTACTAAATTTAAAAGCTTTTGCACTGTGAAAGATATTGGTCAAAGAATGAAAAATCAAGAGAAAGAATGAGAAAAAAAATTTGCAAAATATACATCCAAGTGGACTTACATTCAAAATACACAAACAACTCTTAAAATAATAACAAACAAACATGGGCAAATAATCTGAACAGACACTACATTCAGAAACAAATATATAGACAGATGGAAAATAAGCATATGGCAAAAATATTTGTCATTTTTCACTATGATGAGAAATTCAAACAAAAAAGAGATTCCACTGCATACCTATTAGAAGGTCCAAAAGGTCAATCCTGATACTACCAATTGCTAGCAAAGTTGAAGAGTAACACTTTTCATCTAATGCACATGGGAATACAAATTGGCTTAGCCACTTTTGAGGACAGTTGGAAATTTCTTACAAAGATAAACATAATCTTATTCTCCAGCAGTCATTGTCCTAGGTATTTACTCAATTAACAGAAAAAATGTATGGTTACATAAAATCCAACATGCAAAATTGTATTGCAGCTTTATTCATGATTGCCTAAAAGTGGGAGCAATAAAGATGTCCTTCAATACAGCAATACATAAATAAGCTGTGATACATTCATACAATGGAATACTATTTAATAATGAAAAGAATGAACCATCAAGCCATGCAACAATATGAATGAATATTAAATGCATATTGCTGAGTGAAAGAAGCCAATCTGAAAAGGCTGCATAGTATATAACTCAATTTACATACATAATGTAAAAGGTAAAACGCTAGAGATAATGAACGGATCAGTGGTTTCCTTGGGTTCAGTGGCAGGGGGAGTCGTAAAAGTAAAGTATAAGGGATTGTTTTAGAACTGTGAAAATATTCTGTATGGTACTATAATAGTGATGTACAACACTAGGCATTTGTCAAAATTCATACATCTTTATAGAATGAAGTTAACTTTAATGCATGCAAAATTCAAAGAAAAAACAGGAAGTCAGGAAATTCCTGTATAGAATACAGATTCTCACAATATAATCTAATTTGTATTAAAATATATTTGATAACCTCTTCGAAGGGAGTGTGGGAAAGATAATAATAACCTCACTAACTTTGAAAATGAATGAGGACTATATGAATAAAGACAGAAAAATACTACATAAACATTTTACTCTTTTTGATAAGGTTGTTTCCCTTATGTAACAATTTCTGAAACCACTCTGTATGTATACCAGAATTGAACAATTAAGTAAATGAATGTGGTATAGTACAAGTTATGCCTTCTCACTGACGTTGGAAGGTTTTAGATAAGAAGGGGAGAGGGCTTGAGCGATCCCTTTGGTAATAGAGTAGAGACAGACAAATCAGTACAAAGTCATATTTAGCATAAGATAGATACAGAAGATAACATAAAAATACTTCTACATATATACATAGTACACATGCATATTATAGACTGAATGTTGAAATGTAGTCCCCAATGTGATGGTATATGGAGTGAGGCTTTGGGGAAGTGATTAGGTCAAGTGATACAGATCATAAGGGTAGAGCCCTTACTTATGAATGGGATTAGTGCCCTTAGAAGAAGAGGTCAGAGAGCTAGGTTTCTACTTTTTTGCCATTTGAGAGTACATGCAGATAACAGCCATCTGCAACCTGAAAGAGAGCTTTCACTAGAACCTAGCCATACTGGTACTATGACCTTGGAACACTAGTCTCCAAAACTGTGAAAAATAAATTTCTGTTGTTGATTAAATCAACCAGTTTATGGTATTCAATATAGAAGCCTGTGCTTACCAAGACAATGCATCTGTTTCCTTGCTCTGTCACCTGAGAAAGGCTTGAAGAAATGTTTCCCCGATAGCAATAAGAACACCTAGCAACTGCACTCCGTATATACATAGACTGCATATACTGACTTACTTTCAGAAAGTACAATATGGAAAGTGGAGAAAAGAATAACTTGACAGTAGAGAAACCTGACAAACATTACATCAGCCAAGGGATCAAGGTCCACATCAGCAGTAATGTCATGTTGATAGTGTGTATCCCTTGATATAATGTGATGAGAGTGACACATTAGCTCTGTACATTATGTCTTTCTCCTAAAACACAACAGCCTTTGTGTAATCGTGAGACAGTTAAGGGAGATTGTGTGAAATACGTGACCAATACTCCTCAAAAGTGTGAGGATCATCAAAAGCAAAGTATGGGACACTATCACAGCCAAGTGGATCCTAAGGAGACATGATGATTAATTGTGATGAAGGATCCTTGATGGCCTACAAGAGAAAAAAGACATTAGGTAAAACTAAAAAAAAAAAAAAAAAAAAATCTAAATAAAATGTTCACTTCAGTTATTATGCATCGATATTAGTTCATTAATTGTGACAAATGTACCTTACTAATGTAAGTTATTACTTTAAAATGGAGGAAACTGGATGTAGCTATATAGAATATACCTATACTATCATCACACCTTTTTTGGTAATTCTAAAATTTAAAATTTTAAAGTTCGTTTATAAAGAGATTAAAGAAGAAAATGGTTCAACATGATTAGTCACTAGAAAAATGCAAATTAAGATCATGATTAGGCATTAACACGCATAAGAAAAGCTAAAATAAAATACAGTGACATTACCAAATGTCATGATGGCTTTGGAGAAATGACATATCTCATACATTTGGTAAAGAGATATGAAATGGTACAGACATTTTGGAAAATAGTTTGACAGTTTCTTAAAAACTGAATACACAGTTTTTATATGCCACAGAAGTTGAAATCCCAACATAATTAAATCACTATGTAATTAAAATCAGTATTGCTCCTAGTGTAAAACCCTGTACAGCGTTTTATTGTACTGAATACTGTAGGCATCTGTTACATAATCGTAAATATTTGTATATCTAAACACAGCTAAACACACAAAAGGTACAGTTAAAATATGGTACCATAATCATATGGGACCACTGTCACATAGATGGTTCATAACCGACTGAAATGTCATAATGTGGCACATGATGGTATTTTAGCTGTTCTTTCTAGCATTCCCATACATAAAATGCCTATAATAGTATATTTAATTCAAACATTTAAATAGTATCTGTTTGATTTTATATTATATAAATATTGTTTATTGTTGGCCTTGTACTGTATTATGATGTTTCCATTCTTTTTTGTGTGTTCTTCATGGAGTTAATACCTACTCATTTAAAATTGCTTTGCTGTATTGACAACTGGAGTGAGCAATGTATTACTACTATCTTTCATAGGCTTTGATATAATTTACCAGTAGTGAAATCTCTTAGATTATTGACCACTGTAATTTTTCCCTTCAGAGAGCATCCCACCTCAACTCTTTCTCTTCTTACTCAGATTGGATTTGTTTCATAGTTGTAAGGGTCTGAAATTTTCTTTCACATTTTTGCTAAGAATTTATTAACCCTTTTCATTTCGTGCCTGTGATTTGGATCATATTTTTTTCATTCTTGCTTATTCCATTATTTTGCTGGGATATATTCTCACTGGGTTTCCCAGAAAAGGGTGAATAAGAGAAATAATTTTGTAGATCATATACATGTAAAGACAGTCTCCTCGCCCTTGATTACTTGTTTAGCTGGGTATAGAATCCAGGTGTTCTTGAAATTTCAGCTGTTGCTATTGAAAACCATAATGGCATTCTGATGCCTGATCTTCTGTATAGAATCTGTTTTTCCACCCATTCTTCTGCTTCTCTGGGTATTTCATACTGACACAATATAATGATGGTCTTCTTATACAGAATTTTTTTACCAATCTCTTTCTTTTTAAACTCACATGTCACCCTTTCTGTAGGAAACAGGATCTCAGACTTATTATTATCATTATTTTATTTGTAAACATTTAAAGGGTACATGTGTAGTTTGGTTACACAGATATATTGCATAGTTGTGTGGTCTGGGATTTTAGTGTAACCATCACACCTGAATAATGTACATTTGCATTTATTAAGTAATTTCTCCTCCCTCACCATCCTCCCATCATTCCACTATTATGAGTCCCCAATGGCTATTATTCCACATTCTGGGAATAATGTCTGTGTACACACATTATTTAGCTCTGACTTATATGTAAGACCATGTAGTATTTGACATTCCATTTGAGTTGTTTAACTTAAGATAATTCTTAGAGTTTCATCCAGGTTGCTGCAAAAGACATAACTGCATTCTTTTTTATGGCCAAGTATGATGTGTGTGTGTGTGTGTGTGTGTGTGTGTGTGTGTGTGTGTGTGTATTTACAAATTTTCTTTATCCCATCATATGTTCATAGACAGGTTGATTCTATATCTTTGCTACTATAAATAATGTTGCAATAAGCATACAAATGCAGGTATCTTTTTGATATAGTGATTGTTTTTCCCTTTGGATAGATACAGTTATGGGATTACTGGATCAAATGGTAGTTCTTTTTTTTAATTATCTGAGAAATCTTCATACTGTTTTCTATAGCGGTTATACCAATTTACATTCCCACAAAAAGTGATTATGTGTTCCCTTTTTTCTGCATCCTTGTCAAAATCATTTTTTTGTCTTTTTAAAACTAGACATTTTGCCTGTTGTATGATGACTCATTGTGGTTTTAATTTGCCTTCTTATAATAATTAATGATGTTGAATATTTTAATATATATGTCTTCTTTTGAGAAAGACCTTTTCATGTCCTTTGTCCACTTTTTAATAGGGTTATTTTGCTGTCCTGGTTCTTGTCGTTATTAAGTTGTTTGAGTTCCTTGGAAATTCTGGATGTCATGCCCTATGTGAGATTCATAGTTTGCAATTTTTTTTTTCATTCTGCAGGTTATCTGTTGGCTCTGTTGGTTATTTTTTGCTTTATATGCAGAATTTTTTTAGTTTAATAACTCATATTTGTCTATTTTTAATTTTTGTTGCTTGTGCCTTCAAAGTCTTAGTCATGAATTATTTGCCTAGGCCAATGTCTAAAAAAGATTTTTCCTAGGTTTTCTTCTATTATCTTAATAGTTTCAGGTCTTATATTTGAGTCTCTGATCTATCTTGTGTTGCTTTTTGTATATGATGAGAGATAGGTATCCAGTTTCATTCTTCTGCATATAGCAATCCAATTCTCTCAGCACTGTTTATTGAATAGGGCATTCTTTCCCCACTGTATATTTTTGTCGTTTTTGTCAAAGTTCCATTGGCTCTAGATATGTGGCTTTATTTCTTAGTTCATTCTGTTCCATTGATCTATGTGCCTATTTTGTCTTCCAGTACCATGCTGTTTTGGTTACTATAGCCTTGAGTAATTTCAGGTCAGGAAATGTCATGCCCCAGCTTTGTTCTTTTGCTTAGAATTACTTTGGACATTTAGGCTCTTTTTTTGGTTCCATATAGATTTTAGGATTTTTTTTAATGCTGTGAAAATGATATTGGTAATTTGAAAAAAAAATGCGCTGAATCTGTAAATTGTGTTGGACAGTATAGTCATTTTAATGCAATTTATTCTTCTGATCAATGAACATGGAATATTTTCCCATTTGTTGGTGTCATCTGCAATTTCCTTCATCAGTGTTTTATAGATTCCCCTGTAGAAATCTTTCACCTTCTTGGTTAAAATCTTCCTAGGTATTTTATTTATTTATGTATTTATTTATTTAGTAGCTATTGTAGATGGGATTGCCTGATTTGGTTCTGAGCTGGATTGTTATTGGTACATGGAAATGCCACTGAATTTTGTACAATGATTTTGTATCCTGAAACATTACTGAATTCATTTGCCATGTCTAAGAGTTTTTTTGGAGAAGTATTTAGGGTTGACAGGTATAAGAACATACTATCAGCAAACAAATATTTGCAGAGTTTCATAGTATAAATAGACTTACAGCTTGTTAATATCCCTTTTGTAGTGGCTTGAAACTATTCACTCCATTTGGTAAAAATTCACCAGCTTTCTTTAGCCCTCAAATTATTGACATGTTTGTCCTTTGTTATTTCTTCTCTTCTGCTTTCATCCTTGGATAATTACAACATTTTTCTCATTCAAATGTGACTCAATAAGGGAGATGACATGAGTGTACACATTCTATCTGCTACCTTAAATGCAAGTTAATTCAACAACTCTTAAATTTATTTTATTAACATAATTACTGTAAGACATTTGATTCAGCTATTTTTTCTATTCAATAGATTTAAAATTTTTTTCATTTTGCCTTTCTTTTAAATAAACTGGCTATAAATATGGACCTTTAATATATGAGCAATGTATTTACTGGCATGTGTGGTAGTGATAATCTAATAAGATATGCAATAATCTGTTTTGAAAAATGAGTTATTCTAGTAAACTAAAAACTTACTGAAAATCATTTTATTTTTTGCTTGAAATCTTCCTGAATTCAGTGCCACTTACTTTTCATCTTAAAGAGAATTATGTTTACTGAATGAATATTTTTTTAGCTGTTGCTGATAATCTTCATTCAGCAAAAACTAGTTGATTTACTCAATAGCAAGAATAAAATTTCAGGTGCTGTGGAGACATGTAGGATGGGGTGTTATGAATATATATATAAAAGATCACCAGTAAGTTGATACTTTTTCTCTTGCCTTTGTTGTCTACACTTATAGCTGTAATTCTAATTTTACCTCTCCTCAGCTGCTTAGGAAATCCTCCATGATTTACTACAGTCTATAAACTAAAGAAAAACAAAATTTCCAGTCAAAACACTTAGTTTACTAAAAAATTGAAATCTATTACTGTGATACTAAGGACTCATGTCTAAGGTAGTTTAAATAAAATAATAGGTTATATAACAGATGTTTTCCTCAGAGCTTTTTTTTCCTGCACTTCTTCTGGGTTTCCAGATGGGTCTTAATTGTTTTTCAATAGCGTTTTCTTCTTCTGGATATTATAGTTCTCAGCAAATATTCATTAAATTAAGATTGAATCATCCTAAGAAGGATTCTTCTTAATTGATAACAAAGTAACATCTTTTAGGTTGGTTGAATAATTTATAGAATATTTACTAAGAAATACTAGTAAGGGCTTGATCTCTGAGGTAGGAGACTTCTCAGCTTCACTTCATACTGGCCAAGTGGCTTGGGCCAAGGAATTTAACTTTTATAAGCTTTCGTGCTCTCATTTTAAAAATAAAGATAATAATTTCTTTTTCACAGGGTTTTAGTAAAGATTAAATCAAATAGTCCGTAGTGCATTTCTTCCCATGGGGTAATATCTCCATAATCATTAGTTGTTACCATATTCTTGTTTTATGCTAAAGATTGAAGTAGGTATTGGTGATGAGCAAAACAGTCAATGACTAGAAGCATGAGACATGATTAGTCCTAGGTTAGAGGATGGCGGTAAATGCACATGGTTTGTCTACAGACTGGTCTAGATCTGTGATCTGGTTTTGCTGCTGTCTGTTATTGATGGCAAGTTATTTAACCTCTCAAAGTCTCAGTTTTCTCAATTATGAATGATTACTCTAACACCACCTTCATTTGGTTGTCATGACAGTTGTATAAGAAAATGACCATAACATGAGTAATGTAGTCTGTTTCACAAAGAAGTGCATAATCATGTCAGTATGACATTAATATTTATTCCTGAAACAACATGCAAAATTTTAATCAATGGTTTATATTATTCCATTATTCATCATTTAAGAATGATACACACATATAAAAATTGAAGTTTTATACACATTTTGTGGACCACTTAACAATTAAAAGTATGCTTTAATTATAGTCTGGTCTTTAAGTCACATCTTCTGAGAACTGTTTCCATGGCCGAGGGGGTGGTGTGAATAATATAGTGGTATTCTATTTTAGGCACCAACTTAGGAAGATTGTACCTCTGAGGGGAAAAAAAAAACATTTAGAAAGTTTTAGTGTGCGTTCTGTTCTTTCTGTGAGATGTAAATTTTCTTTTCTTTTCTAAGAGGAAATAGAGACTCTCCATCTACTCTTTCTCATCCCAGCTCTCCTGAAGGTGAATGTCCAAAGTAGTCACTAGGAACATAGTGAAATTAGCAAATAGTTTTCATTATCCCTGTAAATAGTAACAATCCAAATTTTGCTGTTTAATTTCTGAATGAAAACAAGTGTTACTTTTTACAGAATAAATAATGTGAAACTATTGCTTGCATCTCTTCCTCTACAAGTAAACATGACCAACATTTATGCATAGCTTTTGGCACAAAATCAGCATAACAAACAATTCAGTGCATTTGATTTTGTAAGGAATTTAATCTGATTAATTATACCACATTTTGAAAACCAGATAATTTGTTAATTTAAATTTTCATTTTTTTATAGCACGTTTTTGTGACATTACATAGACACAAAGAAGCCTATTAGAAATAATCATGTCCATTATTTATGGTACATTTTAATTGAACTTTACAACAAAAGAACATTTTATTGAAGATGAAAACTATTTTTACTTTCCATGTCCATAACATGATTTAGTTGTGATGATTCTACCAAATAATTCAGAACTTAATCATATAAGATAACTGGAAAAAAATTAAAATGTTCTAAATTCTATCAATTTCTCACTTAGAGAAATAATTTATATTCTTATAATGAAAAGAAACACAAAAATAACACTGAGGTGGGAGTCAGAGACATCTCCAACTGATATTAAATAGGAATTTGTGAATAAATATTCCATTACAAATCTGAAAAAAGACAGCAATAAGGGAAAAGAGTAAATTATTTACAAATTATCCAAAGGATACTGGAAGAATATGAAAAAATTGATGCTTTCCCTTATATTGTCTTCAATATTTTTGACACAGCTACTGTTTTGTCAAGTTTTGGCAAATAGTTTTTCCAAATAGCAAGTGAGGATTACACAAACTACATTTGTAATTTATTGTAACTTTTGAAAACTTTCAGTATGAAAAGTAATTGCTATATGCAAAAATCAATGATGTAAATGTAAAGATCATAAGTTGAACTCTCTTATTTTACAGATGAACAAACAGGCTAGTGAGGTTAATTGAAGTCATGGAGTAAATTCTGTGAGTTACTTGCTGAGCTAGAAATAGAACCCATATATGTGTTCAAGTTCCTTCATGCTTCACATCACTGGGCCACTCTATATCAAAATATTTCCATTATCTGATTTTTCAACAAAATTTAAAAATATTCTCTATGAACATGTTTTCCTTATAGCAAAACTTTTTAAAGAAATTGTCTAGACCAATGATCTCTCAACTAAGATGGACAAAACTCAGAAGCTATGCAGTGAACTGTGTAGTGAATTGGTCACCACAGTGCAAGAGAAAATACTGTAACTTCTACTTACATTTACTGCTATCTTCAGATAAATAATTAAAGTTCTCAAATCATTTATGTTAGCATATATGTTAATGGACAATTCCCCTTAGTATGCACTTTAGTATATTTCAACACATCATCATTAACTAAACATAATACAAATGGAAAAGGCTTGAAAAATATTACTGCAGAAAACTATAGATTGATATTTATAGTCATAATGTAAGCATGAAAAAACAATCAGACTAACGTACAATTAAAAAAAAAATCAGAAAATGACAGAGAGGATACTTTTAACCCTTAAGCTCCTAAAGCTATTTGTCAGTCCTGTAATATGATGAAAGTTGAAAAGAAATCAACTACAGTAAGCAAGGTATTTAAAACCACAAAACCAAACAATTTGTCCTAGGAAATGTTTGAACATGTAATACATATTGATTAATTTGGTCTTTTTTCTCTATAGGATAGGTATGACTATTATCTTATATTTAATTTGTGATGGAACTGAATCACAAAGATCTTCATAACTTTCTCAAGGTCACATAGCTATTCTTCCTTGAAGACCATCTGGAAGATTTTTGAAAGTATCGTTTTAATGGAGTAGTACATTAAAATTGTTCATATAAAAGCATTACATAAACCTAAGGCACACAGATTGACCCTGTGTTTATAGTCTATAGAAATAAAAAATGAAAACAGCACATTCTATTCTTTGAATTTAATATATAGATTTATTTGCAAAACTATGAAATGATCATATACACGTTTATCCACTGCAGTATTGTTTGTAATGGGAACATTTGGGAATAACCCATCTACCCATCATTTGGGGATTAAGCAAATTGCAGCAAAAACAAGAAAAAGACAACCATAAAAAAGAATTAGGACATCCACATGTAGATCCAGTGTTAATATTTCTATCTTGATGATGAAAAGCAGGATATAAATGTGTATAATAGGCTGTTTTTTCAGTAAATGATGCAAAATAATCTGTTTACATTTCACTGTGCATTAATAACAACACTATGGAGGTAAAAAAAAGGCAGGAGAGGATCAGTGTTCACTTTAACCAGGATTGAGGAACAGGGATGGCTAAATGAAATGGAAAATGTATTTTTACTTTATATTTTTGGGTTATTAAACCATGGTCTTATTCGGCTTCCTCAAAGTTAAATTAACTTAAAATTTTAAAAGCATTAAAACTATTGTATCATAAGTGATCATATCAGCTAAGATAAATAAAAAAGCATTAGAAATTAATTTGACAAGGTAAGATAATTATGAATGAGAGATATGAAATGTAAATGATCTTTTCATGTATTGGCTCTCTTTTGTCAATCCTTCTCATTACTCAGCACAGAATTCATTTTTACCTTTTTGCACATTTTGTTTCATAAATTTAACTATATTAACTTTTTGTCTAAACATACCAAGGACCATTCATAAATTTCTTCTTTATAAATTGTACACCAACATGCATCTCTTGACTTTAATAGAGAAGAATGAAAGATCCTGATCCATTTCTACAATTTATGAGAAGTATAACTTGGATAGGATTCTTAACTTCTCTTGGACTCTCTCTTCAGCTGTGAAATGAGAGAAAATCATTATCCCCTTTATTTCATTTCTTAATGAGATATTGTAGGTAAAGCCTCTAACACTTCTTAGGGATTCAACAAATATTAATGGCTTCCCTTTTGCCCTTCATAAATAAAATGTATTCCAGAAACAAAAGAGAACTTCCAACTGACAGATCAAGGCATGGTTCATGGAGAAAGTGACATTTACTCTGAAGCTTGGAGCAGAAGTACAAGTTGGACTTGTTAAAATGTAGGAAAAGAAATTCTGAGATGAGAAAACATGAGCAAATGAAATAATTTAAAGTGTTAGAAGTAAAAGATCTGTAAGGAGTACACCTGTATATCAGTTTGCAAGAACCATAATATGCCTAAAATTGGAAATAAAGTAATTAGAAGGCAGAATTTTTAAGGTATTAAAATTCTCACTAAGAACTTTGGACTGGTATTTATTAAGAACAAATAGCTGTTAAGGGGTTTTGTATGACATAAATAGGAGAGTGATTTATGAAGAAAAATTCAGCAACAGAGTGTGTCTAGAGTAGAAACGACTTGTGTAGAAAGATACAAATTATCAGTTTTTAGGAAGAGTCATGAGAGAAGTAAATAAGAAGC
Organism: Cheracebus regulus; assembly: GCA_963574635.1. Taxonomy (NCBI): domain Eukaryota; kingdom Metazoa; phylum Chordata; class Mammalia; order Primates; family Pitheciidae; genus Cheracebus; species Cheracebus regulus. Next base: position 51,824 of record CAUYQU010074623.1, read on the forward strand.
ATGGATTTGAAGAGCTGTGGTAAAAGCGATAGGGTAATGACTAGCAGAGATACTATGAAGGAAGCACTGTAGGAATCTTACCTACCATAAAAGATTCAAAATGACATAGTTATGCATATATGGAAATGTAACAGTGCATTACTGCTTTGTGGCCCTGCCCAGACACTACCACTACTTACTTTTCTTTTAAATGTTGTATTTAATGATATGTGGTGAATGGTTTATTAGTCTTGCACAAGTGGATGACAACTTAATTCAGTACCTAGCTATTTTAATAAGAACAATTGTTATTGTTATTAGTGGCAATATTAGTATCGTTACTTTGAACAATATTTGGAAGCAGTGAGAAATAACATTATATAGTATTTTCATTATTTTCCTATGGCTACTATAACAAACTACTATAAACTTAGTCGCTTAAAACAGTACAAATTTATCATATCAAAGTTCTAGAGGTCATTATCTAAAATGCGTCTCACTGGGCTAAAATTAACATGTCATCAAGGTCGTTCCTCTTGGAGGTTTTAGAACGTGATTCATTGTCTTACCTTTTCCAGCCTCCAGAGGCTGCCTGCCCTTTGCTCAGGACTCTTCCATCTTCAAAGCTAGTAGTGACCACGGGGGTCTTTCTCACACCTCATTTCTCAGATGCTCTCTCTTCTGCCTCCTCCTTCCTCTAACAAGAATGCTTGTGACCACACAGGACCCCACCAGATAATTCAGAAAAACCTCCCATCTTAAAGTCGGTTTCTTAGGAATCTTAACCATATTTGGAACCTTACTTCTCTTTTGTCGTGCAATTTGACATATTCACACTTAATGGGAATTAGGATGCAGGCATCTTTGGGGGGGCCATTATTCTTTCTACCACAGTGCTCAACCTAGGATTTTTCAATATATGCATTCCAGAGTTTTCCTATAGAGAAATGGCAGAGACCAACATCATAGGAAACCAGTTTGGAAGTTGGACAGTTATTTTTTCATAAAGTTACTGAACACTGCTGGCATTTATTAGTTTTATTCACCTTCACTTGCCAAACAGCCTGAGCCTTGCTGAGCTCTTTGCAGTCTTGTATTTGTATTTCTCATATTCTTTCTCACACTTAGTGTTTGAAGATCCTTTTCACTTGGCAAACTCTCATTAATCCCTCTAAAATCTCCATCATCATAGCACTTTACATGTTCATTTCTGTATATATTTCAACTCTCTCTGACCCTAGATAAGGAATTTCTTCAAAACAACAACAACAAAAAACTTGCCATGGAATTTATTCCCTCGTTATTTTACTCCTTATTCAATTATCCAGTGATTTTTAGTCACTGGTGGATTGCTTTCCAATAAATATTGCAAGACTTATTTCACATTATTCCTCAGCACAGACCATTCTTAAAAGCAAAGAGAGTTATCCTATTATTTTCCCTAGTGTAAATTTCCTGTGCATTTTCTCTGCCTGGAATGTCATATGCAGATCAAGTTCTGCATATTCTATAAAGTCCAACTTGAGCCTCAGTACCCTTATAACCAAGCACCTCTTAGTTATTTTTATTAGAGACTAGTGGCCCTAACTCTTAATTGACATTTATGCTTGATATTGTGTTGAGACATCACTGACATTTTTAAAAATTTAGCTTCAATTTTAAACTTTGATTTATTTGCAGTTTCTCTCCAGTGATGTAAAAACTTCACAGGAATTTCTTGTGACTCCCATAACAACAAACATTCAAGCCTTGAATTATTTTCACATATGTGAGAAAAAGCTATGTTTCATTGTCTTATATTTATTTTTGTAGGACATTTCCATTATCACCAAATTTCATTTAGAAGAGATTCCGTAGAAACTTTCATTCTGTCAGTTGGATGCATATTCTATTAGCAATGAATACTAATTGATTGACAGTGTTCAATAAGCATTTTCTCCAATATTTTTTATAATCTTGTTAAAGGTAAACATAATACATTTTGAAATTTTAAAAGTAACCATTCACTCAGATAATTTAGATATTTTATGATGAAAATCTGTATTTCATTTAAAAACAATAATCCTATGTCATATACTCTCCTAACTTTTTTTACATTTTATCACTGCTTGCATCCACTTATATGTATTGTATTTATTTTCTTCCTGTTATAAAATATTTTCTGTTATTTTCTACAGGTTGTACATGAGGTCAGCCTTCTAAGTAATTATATGTGTATTTTACTCTAAATTTTGAAATAATAATTTTGATGGGTATAAAATTATGATGTAATTTTCTCTCAGCATTACAAATATATTGCTCTATTACCTTTTTGTATTCAGTATTATTAATAACAATAAACTATCAATTTGAATGCATTTCTTTGTATATTATCCACCTCTTCCTCTGGTAAATTTTAGATTTCTTTTATTATCTCTTATTTTAAAAAATGTCAGCAAAACTGTCTAACTGTGATTGTTTAAATCCAGAGGTATTAGTTCATCATTTTAATAAAAAAGCTGTAACTTTCTTCAGATCTGAGAAGTTTTGATCACTGTATTTCAACAGTTCTTCCTTCCAGTTGATCCAATCTTCACTTCTTGCCATTACTATTAATAAGTATTGAAAATTCCAGTTCTTATTCTCCACATCTCTTCACACTTTAAAGTCTTTTTTGTCTCTTTGTACAGCAATCTCTGGAAAATAAAACACTTGGCTCGGTTGATCAATCTACTAATATTTTTACTGGCAGGGCACAATTTTGCAATGATTTCATTAACCAAAATTTTTAATATTAACTTTGTGTCAATATTTTCAAATCTCATTAATGCTATTTTTATAACAAAATGTTTTGGATCCTTCACATATAATTCCCCCTTATCTCTTTACAACTAACTATTAAATTTATTTTAAATTCCTTTCTTTATCGCTCAAGTATCTCTATGTCTTGAATATAAGGTTTTTCATTTGCTATACCTCTCTTACTGAGTTGAATCTCCTAATATATATATATTTTTTTTATTTCCCATGATAGAATGTTTCCATGCTTGTTTTGAACCACAGTATCTCATGATTATTGTTACTTATGTCTTCTGTTTCTTAGGGATTTCTGATTGTCGAAATGTCCACATGTTTTGGGAATGATGGTGGTTATTATTTCATCTTTTCTATTCTATATATTTGCTCCATGAAGAGATCTACTGGCTTTGACTTTTTTTGACATCAAGTGTTTTGTTTCACAAATTAGTACTTTTTATACCAAGTGACACTATGACCTACTATGATGACACGTTCAACATTAATAAGTGTTATGTATGTTTGTCAATGTTAGTGGTCTATATCACAAACAGAAACATTAGAGTAATCTTAGATGTATTTGTATCCTATGTACCTGTACTAGTAAATAATATGTGTGAAAACCTGAAAACAATGCTTAATCTGCTAGATCATGCTACAGCGCTACAATCAAGACAAGTCAATACATTAGTCTGAAAACACGTTCTGAAGTAGTTGGTGTCCAAATACAACTTGAAGTTCCCTGGAATGACTTTTATTTTCTTAGTTCTGATAGTCTAAAGTATAGAAATTCTGTCTTATGCCCAAGGATAGAAATAGAAAATGTTTATATAGACCTTATTGTATAAGAATTATACAATTATTAATTTACTTAATTATTGCTAAAATTCTGTGAGATTAGATTTAATATACTTATTCAGATAAGAAAATTTAAGTAGAATATTAGCTCAGCCAATACCACAGAAGTATTGTGGAGGAGAACTTTCATCCAAACCCCAGCAGCCTAGCTCTAGAGTTCATTTGCTTAACTGCTATACATACTACTTCAGTGGGAAGAATTACTTCTTGACTTATGAGCCCATTTTAAGTGCATTGATTACAACCATTTGACATAAGGAAACTGAAAATCAGAAATTTGCATAGCAAGTTTTATATTTTTTAATTTTAAAACGTTTACTTCCAAGACTATCCTTTAAAACTTAGTATATATGTTTCTGTTGGCAAAATAGTCCTAAGACATTTCAGGCTTCTCTAGGAAAGACAAAGTATCTCCATAGTGTTTTATTTTTTTTTTCCCCCTCTTTATTTCTGATAATGCTTTATGTGTGTGTGTGTGTGTATTTTTTTTAATTGTATTTTAGGTTCTGCAGTACATGTGTGGATTATGCAGGATTGTTGCATAGGTACATACATGGCAGGGTGGTTTGCTGCCTCCATCCCCCTGTCACCTACATCTGGCATTTCTTCCTATGTTATCTCTCCCCAACCTCCCTAGACCCTGCTGTCCCTCCTCTAGTCCCCCTCAACAGACCCCAGTGTGTGATACTCCCCTCCCTGTGTCCATGTGTTCTCATTGTTCAACACCCGCCTATGAGTGAGAACATGCGGTGTTTGATTTTCTGTTCTTGTGTCAGTTTGCTGAGACTGATGGTTTCCAGATACATCCATGTCCCTACAAAAGACACAAACTCATCGTTTTTTATGGCTGCATAGTATTCCATGGTGTATATGTACCACATTTTTCTTGTCCAGACTATCATTTATATACAATAGACTTTAAACCAACAAAGATCAAAAGAGACAAAGAAGGGTATTACATAATAGTAAAAGGATCAATGCAACAAGAAGAGCTAATGATCCTAAATATATACGCACTGAATACAGGAGCACCCAGATACATAAAGCAAGTTTAAAAACCTACAAAGAGACAGACTCCCACACCATAATAGTGAGAGACTTTAACACTCCGCTGTCAATATTAGACAGATCAATGAGACAGAAAATTAACAAGGATATCCAAGACTTGAACTCAGATCTGGACCAAGCAAACTTATAGACATCTACAGAACTCTCCACCCCAAATCCACAGAATATACATTCCTCTCAGCACCACATCACAGCTACTCTAAAACTGACCACATAATTGGAAGTAAATCACACCTCAGCAAATGCAAAAGAACGGAAATCATAACAAACAGTCTCTCAGACCACAGTGCAATCAAGTTAGAACTCAGAATTCAGAAACTAACTCAGAACCGCACAACTTGATGGAAACTAACAACTGGCTCTTGAATGTTGACTGGAGAAACAAGGAAATGAAGGCAGAAATAAAGATGTTCTTCGAAACCAACGAGAACGAAAACACAACATACCAGAATCTCTGGGACACATTTAAAGCAGTGTCTAGAGGGAAATTTATAGCAATAAATGCCCACATGAGAAGCAAGGAAAGATCTAAAATTGACACCCTATCATCAAAATTGAAAGAGCTAGAGGAGCAAGATCTCCATAGTGTTTTCTGTCTCTTCACAGTAATTGGAACAATTACCACTGACAGAGAACATGGAAAATTCTCCTGTTTGTGACTTCAGTCTCCTCATGGTTTGATCCCAGAATTCTGGTTTGAATTCATCATCTCTACCTAATTTTATTCTCCCAGTTGTAGTTCCTGTCTCATTAAATTTTACCAGCATCAACAATTTTCTTAAGCCACATGCAATAAATATATATTCAGTATATGCATGTCATCCTTTGTTTATGTCTTCCACATTTTTATCTGTATTAGTCTGTTCTCACACTACTAATAAAGATATACCTGAGACTGGATAATTTATAAAGGGAAGAGGCTTAAAGGACTCTCTGTTCCACATAGCTGAGGAGGCCTAACGATCATGGTGAAAGATGAAGGAAAAGCAAAGGGACATCTTACATGGTGGCAGGAAAGAGATTTTGTGCAGGGAAACTCTCATTTACAAAGCCATGAGATTTCATGAGACTTATTCACTATCATGAGAACAGTATAGGGGAATCACCACCATGATTCAGTTATCTCTGCCTGGCCTCACCCTTGACATATGGAGATTATTACAATTCAAGGTGAAATTTGGGTGGAGACACAGCCAAACTATATCATTATCCAATTAACAGCCACAGTTTTTTTTTTAGTTCTGTCATATACACACAAATACACATACACACAAGTATATATACATATACATCTCTCAAAGTTATCTGCCAATGATAAAATGCAAGATTAACATCTAATTTCTCATATGCAACATGAAACATTACAGTAGAGTAAAAAAGGCTGCCCAAAGACATTATTCAGCAAACAGATTGAAAAAAATTCAAGAAAATTATTGTTTACTGGATTAGTCCCCTTTGTGCTGCTATAATAGAATACCTGAGACTGAGTAATTTATAAACAGTAGAAGTTTATTTGGCTCATGGTTCTGGATGCTGGGAAGTCAAATATCAGTGAGCTCCACCTGGTGAGGGCCTTCTTGTCACATCATCTCACGATGGAAGACGAAGGGCAAGAGAGCACAAATATGTGAGAGAGAAAGGGGGTCAAACTCACTCTTTTATTAGGAACACACTCTCACAGTAACTAATACTACATTCATGATAACACATTAATCCATTCATGATAGCAGAAACGTTATGACCTAATCATCTCTTAAAGATCCCACTTAACATTGTTACACTGGGGATTAAGTTTCCAACACATAAACATTGGAGGGCAGATTCAAATCACAGCATTCACTAATTCTATCAAAATAAATATTTGAGGAAATACTATAGTCTAATACTAATCAGCCATAAGAGAAGACTTGAGATGGAGAAATCCAGGCGTAGACTAACTGATGAAAAGCCTACTAGAATGCAGACTCGATGACAGCAAAAACATTTGCTTTGTCATGGCTAGATTCCAGAGCCTACAATAGTCACATATAATAAGCATTCTAAAATTATCTGATAGATGAATACATGATTCTATATAGTATATCTAATTCAGTTTCTATAACATGATTAAATAAAATGGATAATGCCAGCTTGTTAACATGATATGTAACGTGAAGTATTGTTGCTATAGAAGAAATAAAACAAGAAAATTTCACACTCTAGAGTTGGAAAAAGTGATATTAATAAATGTTTTTCTAAATCTTATCTGATGGGTGAGAGAAGGGAAGGAAGATGTAAAATAAAGATAATTCTAAAGGTTTCATCTTATTAGATGTGTAGAAAAGAAGAGCCCTTAGTAGGCAAAAAAAAAATTTCTATCTTGTTTTGATACAAAGTAAACTATTTTTATTACAGTTTGCAAGGAAGGAAAAGTAAATAAATGTTAAAATTATCAATAGAAAAGTTGGGATATTTAAGCAAGTCATAATGTAAAAATATATTAATATAAAGAAAAAACTAAATATTTTTATATCAAATGTAAATGAATAGTACTATTAAAAGAAATGACAAGATTAGATTAGAAATGATTATTTGTGCCATCTACAGAAACATTACTATGATAAAAAAATGATAAAGTGGTAAAAAAATAAATCAGGAAGTACACTTAAATAGCAGCAGTTACAGGAATACCAAATAAAGTAAAATTTAAAGAAGATTTCCTTATACAATTATGTGATCCTCTGAAAGAAATCATAGTAAAAAATCTGTTACATGACAGTTGCAGGTATATGTAGAAAGTAAAAACTCTTAAAAATACAAAGAAAATACACAAAAATAAAGTTATGTAGGATGATTTCGCTTCTCTACATTTGATACATCTGGAAGCTAAAATACAAGTGTGGATATACAGAGGCAGATAATCAATTAAATAATTTATATTTTTTTAAAGCATTGCCTTTCAAATAAAAATAAATATTTTCTGGCCTAAAGGCCAGTTAATATTTATACAAATTCAAGTAGTTACTTGAAAAAACAAAACTTCAAAAGGCACTAAATAATGGAGGTGTTGCAGTGCACATTATTTATTATCATCTAATATTATTAGAAAAAAATGTGGGTTTACTCAGAGCACATTATAGGTAAAATTAAGAAACACAACACTAAACAACCTTTGAAACATTTAGGAAATTAAGAGAAAAAATTGTATACAACATAGAAAGCAATACAAATGAGAACAATTTATGTTAAAATCTAATGATTATACACAACCCAGTATTTAAAGGAAGAAAAGTGTAAAACTTAAATGCTTTATTATGATAAAAGAACAATTTTTAAGGTACCAAGTAATTAAAAAATTCAAAACAAAAAAATAAAAATAGATTAGATGAATTAAACTTAAAAATAAAATTAATAAATTTAGTATCCCCCTAAAAAATTGGAATGGGTAAATAAATCCAAGTGCTGATTCTACACAAAGACAACTAAAAGGAACACTTCATATGCCTAATTAAGGAAAATGAAGAAAACAACACTAGGTAAAGACAAACTTTTTTTTTAATGGTACTTTAGGTTCTGGGGTACATGTGCAGATCATGCAAGATTGTTGCATAAGTACATACATGGCAAGGTGGTTTGCTGCCTCCATCCCCCCATCACCTATATATGGCATTTTTCCCCATGTTATCCTCCTGACCCGCCCCACCTCCTGCTGTCCCTCCCCTAGCCGTCCCCCCACCACCATTGGCAACAGACCCCAGTATGTGATGCTCCCCTCCCTGTGTCCATGTGTTCTCATTGTTTAACACCTGCCTATGAGTGAGAACATGTGGTGGTTGATTTTCTGTTCTTGTGTCAGTTTGAGAATGATGGTTTCCAGATTCATCCATGTCCCTACAAAGGACACAGACTCATCATTTTTTATGGCTGCATAGTATTCCATGGTGTACGTGTGCCACATTTTCTTGTCCAGTCTATTATTGATGTGCATTTGGGTTGGTTCCAAGTATTTACTATTGTAAACAGTGCCACAATGAGCTTAAGTGTGCATGTGTCTTTATAATATAATGATTTCTAGTCCTTTAGGTATATACCCAGTAATGGGATTGCTGGCTCAAATGGCATTTCTATTTCTAGATCCTTGCAGAATCACCACACTGTCTTCCACAGTGGTTGAACTAATTTACACTCCCATCAACGCTATTCCCATCAGGCTACCAATAACCTTCTTCACAGAACGGGAAAAAAACACTTTAAACTTCATATGGAACCAAAAAAGAACCCATATAGCCAAGACAATCCTAAGCAAAAAGAAAAAAGTTGGAGGCATCATGCTACCTTACTTCAAACTATACTACAAGGCTACAGTAATCAAAACAGCATGGTACTGGTACCAAAATAGAGATATAGACCAATGGAACAGAACAGAGGCCTTGGAAGCAACGTCACACCTCTACAAACATCTGATCTTTGAGAAATGTGACAAAAACAAGCAATGGGGAAAGGATTCCCTGTTAATAAACGTTTTTGGGAAAACTGGCTAGCCATGTGCAGAAAGCAGAAACTGGACCCCTTCCTTACACCTTACACTAAAATTAACTCCAGATGGATTAAGGACTTAAACATAAGACCTAATGCCATAAAAACCCTAGAAGAAAAAATAGGCAAAACCATTCAGGACATAGGCATAGGCAAGGACTTGATGACTAAAACACCAAAAGCATTGGCAACAAAAGCCAAAATAGACAAATGAGATCTAATTAAACTTCAGAGCTTCTGTCCAGCAAAAGAAACAATCATTAGAACAAACCAGCAACCAACAGAATGGGAAAAATTTTTTACACCATCTGACAAAGGGCTAATATGCAGTATCTACAAAGAACTAAAGAAGATTTACAAGAAAAAAACACACAAACCCATTGAAAAGTGTGTGAAGGATATGAACAGATACTTTTCAAAAGAAGACTTATATGAGGCCAACAAACATGAAAAAATGCTCATCATCACCGGTCATTAGAGAAATGCAAATCAAAACCACATTGAGATACCATCTCACACCAGTTAGAATGGCTATCATTAAGAAATCTGGAGACGACAGATGCTGGAGAGGATGTGGAGAAAAAGCAATGCTTTTTTCTTCTTCTTCGTCTTTTTTTTTTTTTTTACACACCACAGCATTTAGTATCTTTCTTTCTACTATTCTATCTGAAGTAACATTTTTACTCTTTATAACTCTAAACTTGCAATGTTTACATTTATACAGAGATGCAGGAAATAAAAAATTTAGGGCTTGCTGTATTCCCAGAATTGATAACATGTCTCCAAAGAAAAGGTAATTTATAACTTAACCCTGAGAACAGCCTGTAAATCAAAGAAAGTTAACTTACTACGATCTACAAATCATGGCATATCCAACCCTTTTGTAAAACCCTGCGGGGGAACTTGTTGCATAAATTTACAATGTTATGCCTCTTTTAGTTTTATTTATTTTAGTTTTTAAATATACTTTAAGTTCTGGGGTAAATGTGCAGATCATGCAGGATTGTTACACAGGTATACACATGCCTTGGTGGTTTACTGTATCCATCCCCCTGTCACCTACATTAGGTATTTCTCCTAATGTTATCCCTCCCCAATCTCCCCACCCCTTGTTATCCCTCTTCTACTCCCCCACCCCCCCCAACAGACCCCAGTGTGTGATGTTCCCCTCCCTGTGTCCATGTGTTCTCATTGTTTAACACCCACTTATGAGCGAGAACATGTGGTGTTTGGTTTTCTGTTCTTATGTCAGTTTGCTGAGAATGATGGTTTCCAGCTTCATTAAAACTACTTTGAAGAAAGATGTGGCTAAAACCACAAGAAAGCTTACACAATTTTTGAGAGACTAATATACAGACTTCTATAGCAACAGATTTGAAAACCTTTGGGAAACATAAGATTGTTCTAGAAAATACAAATTACTAAAATTGATCCAAGATCAAGTGGAAATTTGAATAGTGTAATAATGATAGAAAATTTGGAAAACCGATTAAAATTCAGTAATACCAAAGGACTTAGATTAGATAATGGTCATACTTTATCTTACATATAAAAAAAAATCCAATACTATTTAAAGAATCTCAGATGTGGGATATGATGGGAAAGCGTCCCATATATTTTCCAATACCACAATAAACCCAATAAAAGTAATATAAATAGAGAAAACTATATAGAAATTTTATTTACGAGCACAAATGAAAAGCTTTAAAATAACTTATTATAACAGTAAACTAGTGTTAGCTGCTAATTGCCTTGCTCAACTTTGTTTACACCTACTAGAAATTGTCAAGATAATTATACCTGTTTTGTGACTGGTGCCTCATAGTGTTATGTAGTGCAACCTTGCACAATCATGCATGGAGCAGGCCTGACTCACTGACAAAAATCTATTCTAGATAGACTAAGGATTTTACATATCAACAATAAAGTTTTGCAAATGAATCAGGGAGTGAGATCTCGTGTAAAACTTAGGAATATTATGGCATTTTTAACCCAAAGTGGAAATCAAAAAGGTTTTCAAAAATTCTACATTCAATAATTTAATATAAATTAAAGCTTTTTAGAGTAAAACATACTGTATGCAGCTTCAAAAAAAAAACAGATTTGGGAAACATACTGTTAAATGAAATAAAGAGATTTTATCTAGAATAGACAACGAGTTTCTAGAAAATAAAGAAAACTCATTGTAAAAATTGGCAGTAAATATGTGAATATAACCTATAGATAAGTAAACCAAAAGCCAAACAGAGAAAGTCAGAAAGGTAAATCTAAATGGTCAAAATACTAATAGTTATTCTAATTTACATTTTATCAATTGGTAATAAAATTGAGTTATGATGTATTATTTGGCACTTATTTAATTAGTAACAAATAGGAAGCACTACAGTACTTATTTTGGTAGAGGAAAGGTAGTTTCACATATTGCTGATGGAGTGTAAAGTGTTAATAATATTTCTTTAAAAATGTCACAAATACATAGAGCCTTTAACCCAGAAATTGGCAAAACAAATGAGTAACTTTCCAATTTACATTTTCATAATTGATAAGTAATGATACTATATCATTCTGTATTCACTAAATTAGCAGCAATTAAAACAGCTATAATACTTATTTTTCTGGGGAAAGGACAACTTCACAATTGTTAATGGAAATGTAAATTGCTACAACCTTTTTTGGAAAGGAATCTGGCAATATTTCTTAAAATACAAAACACATTTACCCTTTGACCCAGAAATTCTACTCCTAGGTGTTCATCACAGGGAAGCAAAAACACCTATAAGTATAAAATCTTTGCATAAATTTGCTTACCTTGTCATAGATAGAAAGAAACAAAAATTGAATATAAATCAATATATAAATGGGTAATAAATTAAGGCACAGCTACTCCGTATTTTGCATTAATTAAAAAGTATAAATTAGATCTATACAGGTTAATGTGAAAGGATTGCCACAATGCATTGTTGGAAAATGAGATTAAGAAAATGGTATAAAATAACTCCATTTTGTAATTAATGACCATAACCCCTTTTATGTATGCTAATTTGTAGATCTGAACTTGTAGAGAATAATGAGTCATCCCCAGGCCAATTCCTTTGTGTGAAGAATTGGGAGATGTCTGATGTAGGTAGTCTTAGAAGCAGAAATAAGATAAAAAGGAATAAATAAAAATAAAGTTAAATGTATTAAATAATTAAAATACAGAGATCATATATTTCTTGAGGAGAGCAATATGCTTTCAAAATGTTCTAAAAATCTATTAACCTTATCAGACTTCACAGTCAGATATTTTTGTGGGACAAACTTATGTTTTCTTAGCATACATCAATTGTTTGACTAAATCAAACTAAACACATTTGTTTACAAGCTGGAAATATTTGAATTAAAAAATACGTGGCCATGTATTCAAGTAATCAAAATGAGTCTTCCATAGGACTATATTTTAGGATATTATTGTAAGAAAGATATTCTGTAACATGACCATCAATGAAACTTTTAGTTTTCTATCTACAAACTGACATTCTTACTCAATGGACCTTCCATGTGGTCTAGATTTTATGTTAAAAGCCACTAAATTATGTGTATTCCTTACACTTGAGGTGATAAAAACAGCTTTTGTAATTTTATTCTGGAATTTTTATTCTAATTATAAAATTTAAATAAAATTCAGTACATTAAAAAAGTTTTTAATTTTAAGGCAGTGTCTACTGAAGGAAGTGCCCTAATAAGAAATATTTTCTTTTTCCAGAGAATACTTTTAGTGTCACATTTTAATCAGCAAGTGAATCAAGACTGTGATATCTTCCACTAATAAGATTTTCAAAAATCAAATGCCTCTGGAAATGAAAGGAGGCTAAAATGCTATTGAGGTATTATAATATCTCAACTAGTTTCCTGGTAACAGTCAGTCTATAGTAAAAATGCCTCTTAATAGTTTCCCTATTCATTAATAGTTTCCCTATTCATTAAAATGAATTAATCTAAAAGTTTATTAATATCTCATACCTCAATAGGAAAGAGTTTGTTCTCTCGGTAACTCCTGGTAGGAATTTCTTGGCTGCCATTTAAGATGAGGGGCAAGCCACAAAGATGCTCTGTTGAGTGAAACTGGCGTCTATATCTGGACTTAGCTCATCAATAAATTACCAGAAGGAATATTTCCTTTCTGTCACTTGGGAGCTGCATATGAAATCCGTGTCTGCTTACTGCTTGTTCATGGTCAGGCCCAGACCTATTGGGAGCCGGGAAGGCCAGGCACAATGACTCATTCAAGCCTGAGCACAGGGAAGGAAATGCTCAGATGGCCAAAATGCTATGTGGAGTTCCATTCACAGCACCACATATTTCCCTGAAACTTGCTTAGGAAAACATTCTAATGCTGTTTTTAGTGTGTTCTATTTGTCATTTTGAAACACAACACATTAGCTGCTTTGAACTCCTGGGCACTAAAAATATTTAAGTTACATAAGCAGATTGATTGAAAGACTAAATGGAGCTTTTAACTCAACACACTCTAAAGCATCTCCTTATTGCTCTAAGGAATAGTGAAGCTCTTGTAAGAGACTGTGGAAAGACTTCCAGCCAGCCAGCCCATGTTGGACAGTGCAAAGGAGCAGCAAAACCAAGATAAACAGCCGTGCATATTTTCTACTGCTGGAATGAAAAGCAATGTTTTGCAAAAATATATATTCTTTTTCCTATTACTATTACAATTCTTGCATGACTTTCATGTTCAATTGTTGGCTCACTGGAACTTTGAAAATGTTTGAGGGTAGAAGAAAAACAAAAGAAATAGATACTGCTTTTGTGTCCTATTAAGTCCCATACACATTTGAAAAGCAGACGCCATGTAAATATAAAAGCAAACTTTCCAAATTTACTACTCTTTTCTGCCTTTGTTTTTGTTTTCTTTTACATTTCTGGAGCTTTGACTCATACAATGGAATATTTTAGTGGGGGTACCTCTTTAACTTTAGTACTCCCAGTGTAAGCCATCCTCTGCCTCATTTTAGGGCTGTATAGTTACCAGTGTATTTGAAATTTTTAACTGAATATTGTGTGTGTGACATTATATGTAGAAAATATTACATAACAGTGAAGAGAAGCCTTATAGAGACTCTTATATAAACAAGCTTTATTATACATGTGAAAAGAAATAGTAAGAAAACCCAGAATAAATGGTATCTTAAATATTCATAATATAATTGCTTTTCAGCATGACTGAAAGTAAATATGACACTCCCAAATGTATACATACATATCCACACATACTCCTCAACAGAATATTGGTAACCTGGGTAACTTGCTTTGCATTTCCTTGCAGTCCCTATTGAAGTACTTTACTGGGGGAAAAAAGAAAAAGAAGGACTTGGTGGTCACATTATAAGTCTCATAAAATGTGGAAAACAAAATAAGTAATTCTTAAAATTTATTTCTTGTTTTTTTGATTAGGCATTTTGGGTGAAATGCATACAGATTTCAAAATAAAGATATAATTAAAATTTGTTTTAAAATCTGATTTATATCTAAGTAAATAGGACAAATACCTGTTACCTTACTATAAATATAATCTCAACTTAACTTCATACTAGTTTCCCTAAGAAAGATCTTAAAATATTTTCACTCGAGGGGGTGGGGGAAACACCTCCATCAGCCAAATTAACCTGCAAAGCAGTAAAAATATATAATTATATAACAGATATTTCTTAAAAGAAAAATATTTTTAAAGCCTCCATATTTGAAGAATAATAAAAAGGAGATGGTTTTAATTAGTGGCAAACACAGATGTGAAATAAAATGAGGAGGGGCACAGGATATAGGAAACTATTTGAACTATTTTAGCACTTGAAAATGTCAGACAATTTATTGAGGATTTATTCACTTGGTTTGGAAGGTCTTAGGGACTAGCTGTAAAAACATCTAAGAACTGGTCTGTTATAACTACGTCAAATAGGAGTGTGAGCACAGAGTACTTTTTAGGTTATTTTATTATACAAGTAAATGAAAGGAGCAAATTAATTACTGTTCTTTTTAACTTGAACCTCATGATAAAAGAGACATAACTAAGCAAGGAAAGTAAAAGCTAAATTAGAAAGTATTTGATTTTGGAAAAAAAAATTAGACTGTCCCCTCTGTATGTCTGAAACCCAAAGGAAGATCATATCCCATTTAATTTCTTCCACGTAGCAGCTTTAATTTTGGGACAATTTGCTTTAATTTGTAATCCTTCAATTATTAAAGATTAAGCTAATATCAAAACTACTGTTCTACTCCACCCGAAGCTTTTCAAAATATGTAAGATCATTTATGAGCAACTACTTTGAGATATTAGAAAAAATGAATTAAGGTGATTTTATATTAATATTAACATATTTAAGAAGTTGAGTAATTTGTGTGTATTCATGTTATAAATTATTATTCAGTTTACGCTTACAGCTTATACTTATTGTATACACTTAAATTCAACCTCTAATCCTGATTTTATCATGTATACAACTATTCATTTCTACAGGAGGATAGGCCTTCAAATATCTTATAAGTAGTGAGTAACCTATAACCTGTCACATTTTCTGAATTCCAACTTATTACTACCTTAACTGCCCTCCCTTATTATCATTGCATTACCTCATACAACAAAGTCAATTTGGAGAAAGCATATTTTAAGACAAAGCCAACTTTTGCTTCAGGAAGAAACCTTATTATTTGTTGTTGTCCTGTGTAGACACCACTCTCACCCAGTGATGAGAGGGACAAATCAGAGAAGAAAAGAAAATCCACATTTTGAAAAAAACAATGATTTTATTTTAATATTTCTTTTTTTTTTTCCTCTCCAAATGATCTGGGATTATTACTGTAAATTACTTCCTACTTTAGTGTTGAATGTTATTGTTTGTTCTGCGTCTAGAAAGTGAATCATCTCATGTACTAGATGTTCCTTTGTAGCTCAAATTTCGGAATAGTAATTGCACACATACAATACAATAAGGTGTGTGCAGAAAAATTGTTAAAGAAGTATTCAAATAAAAGTGTTCCAAATCTCCCTTGTCTTTTATCTTATTTCAAAAAATAAAAAATAATATCAATAGCCTTTTTTAGCTGATAACTCCCTTTCTGAATTTAAGTTTATAATAAACTTACACAGTCACACATAGCTCAAACTATGATGTTTTCCCATACCTTTGTTCTATTATTCTACTTTTAGATTTTTTTTTTCCGCTTGAGGATAATTTACACAAAAATAAATTGCTGTAATCAAGTAACTTTATTCAGGTCACTGGAGCACCCTGCTTTTCTCTCTTCCGTTTTCCCACCCACCCCACACAAGCTGGAATGTAGCTGCGAGCATCACTTTCCCTGTTCTAAAGACATCATAAAAGCAATTGGATAAGTGTGAGCAGTGGCCAACTTTTCTTTCTGTTCTTTTTGGTAAACAATGTGGTTCACAAGTTTTCCACTCCACTTCTGAAACTTTCAGTCACTCTTGCAAACCACTACAGCCTGCTGGGCAAGAACATAATCAGAGAAAAAAGGAACATCTTGCGTAGAAGAACAAGAACAGTTGTGTGAGGAAGAGATCATATCAGAAATTGATAAAATGTTTTTGCCAGACTCCTTTCTATTAGTAGTTACCATTACTAGGATGTTGGAAGGGAAAATAATGAGGCAAAACATTATAAAAATAACATAATCGAGACTATCCTGGCCAACATGGTGAAACCCCGTCTCTATTAAAAGTACAAAAAAAATTAGCCGGGCGTGGTGGTGTGTGCCTGTAGTCCTAGCTACTCGGGAGGCTGAGGCGGGAGAATTGCTTGAAACCGGAAAACGGAAGTTGCAGTGAGCTGTACTCCAGCCTGGCGATGGAGCGAGACTGTGTCTCAAAAAAAATAAATAACAAAAATAACATAAAATTGGGCTTTTTGAAGAGCTAGACTATGCCTAGTTATCATGTCTGGTCAACTGACACATGAACTTGTTGAATTAAATTTAACTGAATGAGAAGAATGGAAATGTCTTTACCATTAAGCAATAAATATAGCTACTGGCTACATAACTGTTTTAAAAGGCTCATCTTTTCCAACTTCTGCAGACAAATAAGGTTAATGTAATTCAATTATAGAAATTCAGTACAACTTCTGAAAACAATTTGACAATACAGACTCAAAGATCTCTACATCTGCAAAAGATTTCACTGCGTAAAATATTCATAGGCCCCATTTAAACTTAGCAATATCTTTCAGTATATCTTTTACCTACACCCACCACTACTTGAAGCAACCTCAGGAAATGTATATCATTGTACTTTATAATCAATATTCTTAGATGTAACACAAAAAAGAAATGCAAATCCAATAGTTAAAGGTAGTGGGGTAGAAAGGCAGCTAAAGCAGTCAAAATGCAGGTACTGAGAATGTAAATGAAAAAGAATGACCACATATAAAGCAAATATGTTGTTATGACTGTCTATCATTTTTTAAAAGCCTCTTAATTATATCAGAGGACAATTTACAAATTGTCTCTTAACTCTGTCTGACCTACCTTTATTTGTATAAACTTCTCCCTGACAAGTTTTTTTCCACATGTAAATTTGAAGCAGTTCAGTCTATTCATGTTCAAATGCTCTGTATGAATAAAGTCATCTAATTGTTCACTTCAAAAACTATGTAGGGATTACTTATTATAATATTCCTAAAAAGCCTTTACTTCTGTATAATTTCATCTACAGTTAAATATAATTTCTGTAATTTGTTTCATTCTTTAAATTTTTAGAATTAAAATAGGATAAGTCCTTTACATACCCTACAGGACAACCTATCAGGGCAGCATTAGGATAAAAGAAGTATAGTAGACTTCAGTAAAATTTGGAGGTAATTTGGTTTCTTTTTTGTGTGTTAATAATGGGATGAGGTAAAGTGAGAAAAAATGTGTGATAAGTAGTATACATTTAAGAAAAATGTAATTTTTTTGTGGGGGAAAGAATTTTGAAAGAAAATGTGAAGAAAGCTTTCTTGAAGGGTTATATACTTTGTTTATTGCAATGAATTATGGTCCCTAATGTCACATTGGAGGTCCCGCCATCTGCCATAGCTTGTGTAAGGCTACCAGATAAAAGAAAAGATTTATTTTAAATTATAGCACCGAAACAACTGATACCTAGAAACACTAACCTCCAAAATGATTAGAACATTTTTAGGTGTAGTTTAGTTGGTTAATGTTTGAGCCAGAAATCTCAACGAAGTGGCAAATCTAGGTCAATACTTTCCAAACCTATCTATTGAGTATAAGTTTTAATGTGACTTACATGTTCTATATTCAATTGAACATTTTAAAAGGTAAGAATATCCAATTACCTGTATATGTAAAAGCCAACTAAAATGATATAGTGCTATTAATACTAACAAAATTGACTCATTATTGAAGTTTTGTGTGTTCTTGGTACTTCTTTCACACATTTGCATGTTTATTTATTTAGCCAACATAAGTAATGATTATTCCTGCTTTATAAATAAAGATACCAGGTAGGAACTCTCCCTTGTCACTCTTCCATGTCACAAAGGCTTTGACTGTCAAAGCTAGGGTTCAGAGCTGCTCTCCTTTTATTTTATGCTGTCAAAATGAAAATAAAGGTTATTTTTGAAAAATGCTGGAGTTGAATTAAATCTAAAACCAAGGTTGTCAATGTAAATCTGTCGGACCATCTAAATCATTTTCTGAATGTAAATAAGTACTCATATTCAGAATAATTTATCTATTTTTTTTTACTTTTCCTTCTTTTGATATAACAAATTTTAACAATATTTTTACTTTGCTGTCATAAATTTATAAACCATCTTTGAGAGAATAAGACATAAAACATCAAGGGTTTCTGCAACCTGCAAGATTAAAAGCCTGGTAGCAGCTTTCATCCCACTCTGTGCTTGAACCTGTCTGTGCCGACAGAGCTAGCAGACTGTTTAAAGTTCCTGTGGCTTGGGCAAAAGCCAGGGTTTACAGACACAGTTTCACAGAAGAGAGACTTTTTCCCCTTTTGACTGGCCAAGTTTTAAATCCTTCAGTGGTTGGGTCTGATTAGAAAGGTAACACTGGGGAAAGGTTGAATGGAGTGTGGTTGTTGGTTTGTTGAGAAGTTATGTTTTATTAGAAAATAATAAAGTGTCCTGAGCTGCAAAAGATCTAAAGATACAGACATTTTCAGTTTATATTAGAAGCAACAAGATTGATAACTCTTATGTCACTGTTTGTTTCTGGGTTCATAGCTGCCTGTACATCAAGAAAAAAAAAAAAGCCAGTATCCATCTTGTCTCTTCACTACCATTGCTATTTTTTTTTTTTTTTTTGGCTGGCTCTGAGGACACATTTCATTCAGTCATTCATTCACTCACACATTCTTTCATTTCTGACTCGGGGCTCAATAAACCATATCATTGTTCTAAAATTCTAAGTTTAGCTTTCTCTGTGCCTGTCGCTCTATTCTCTAATCACTGAATCTCCAAATCACTGAATTTTCTTTTTACTCCAATGTAGTTTGAAATAAGATAATCTTATAAAGTTATTTGATATGACATTTTTGTGTGTGGAGAGAAACGTGAGGGCCATATATCTTCAGTTCAAAAGTACTGATGTAAATAATTATACTTCCATTGTACTAGAATAATGCAGCAAGTACTTTTGCTTCATGGAAAGATACAACAACCACCAGGACCTATATATAACAGGAATCCTTCATCATTAATCCTTGAACCTCCTCATTAAATGAGCTCTCTGGATTTTGTGAAGATGGAAATTATATGAAGACTTTGTGTGTGTGTGTGTATATAAATTTATATATACACACATAAAATGTATATGTTATATATACATATATGTATATAATATATATATAACATATACATGTGTAACAGTTATAATATCCAGTAAAGACATTTGATATTTTTATTAGATTCTCAAAATAGTCTTTGACATACACAAAACTGTGTATCACTTATGATAGGTACCTTTATTAAAAGTTATATATATGTACTTTCATTAAAATCAAGATATGTGAATTTTATTGCTGATTGGCAATGATTATGTTCATATCATTTACAAATCCTTTCATATTCATAATCTGAGTTCTAGTCAAATCTGCTAAGTACAAAACTTATGAAACTTTGCCTGTGTCGCCGTTAAGTTAGTTCACCATACCAATTCTGTGAGAAAAGTTGAGAGGCTAAAATAAAGTGAAGAAAGAGAGAAATGGCTTGCTGAGGTTACAGTTTGTAAGTTATTAAACATGGAATTAACTTCAGTCTACAGATTCCACGTCATTTGCTGTTTTTTTCCTCCTCTCTCACAAGATGCTTTGCTAAATGTTATACCTTCCTGCATTACTGTAATTTCCCATTTATCTTTTCCCAGTCCTGTTTTTATGCTTTACTTCTCAATGATGCTTACTGTTAGATATCTTCTTGACCTCCTTGTGCTCCTACTTAACCACTCTTCATTCACTTGTGCATCGTTCACTTAACGCAAGCTTCTCCTAATAACTTCTTGGTGATGTATTTAAAGAAAAACATTTAAAGAAGGTCCATTTATTCATAAATTAACTGCTCTTTCCCTTCGTACTATATGAATATTTAAATTTTAGATTTTCAAAACTAGGTGTCATGTCTTCAAAGCTTCACTTTTTGTTTTAATTTTTATGGTTTCTCTGCAGCAGTAATTTAGAAAGATTTATGTATAGATGTGGAGGAAAGAAGAAGTTGGAATCATTTTGGTATTCAGATATGAATGACTTATCTTGAGGAGATACTTTAAAAGAGCCTGTTTTGCTTAGTACTCTTTTAACATAACTTTAAGCTTTTCCACTCCTCACTTTTGGAATTTCCTAACTCTCCTCTCTAATTATGTAAATCTTATACATTATATAATATTTAGCTCTGCATTTAATCCTTCCACAAAGTTTTATCATCACAGCCTAAAGTCAATTTATTATTCCCATAAAAAATAAAACCAATATTTTATTAGTGCATTGCAGTTAGTCAAAGGATAGTCAAAACTCTACCACTGTTTTCTTGAATTCTTTCATAATTTTTCAGAATTTGATTTGTTTCCATAGCTATATAAACAACTCATAGGGAAAGAATCTATGTCTTTGGTCAGCTATAGTACTTACTGAATTTTAAGTGCTCAACAGAAGTAGATCGATTCCATGTTACTAGTCAACTTTTCATATCATATATTATGCTTTAAAATTTTAGAATCCCCTTTAGGTTTATTTGGAGTTCAATTTCTCTCCTAGGTTTCCCTGGTTTGTTTACTCATTATGACCTTTTTTAAGTGTTTGAACATATATATAATAAACATGATGCTATCATGTTTAATAAGTCATTCTCAGAATAATATGTGACATAGAATGCAATTCATATGAACAAATGAATTGAATGTGAAATTAATTTATGATGAAAGATCAGAAAAGAATGTTTGCTTCAGAATTGGTAGTGGGGATATTGAGTGAGAAGTGTTTTAGTGGGTTTTCTGGGTTGATTGAAATATTGAAATACTCTACATCTTTTTGGGTAAGGGTTACATATATGTATTCTTTTTTTTTTTTTTTTTTTTGAGACAGGTCTGGCTCTGACACTCAGGCCAGAATTATGTGGCCTCATCAGGGCTCACTGCAGCCCCGAACTCCTGGGCTGAAGTGATCTTCCCACCTGTTTCCCACCTGTTTCCCACCTAGCTGGGACTCCAGGTGTATGCTACTACACCCTCTCTAATTTAAAATTTTTTTTTTTTGCAGAGATGGGGTCTTACTTTGTTGCCCAGGCTGGTTTTGAACTCCTGGCCTGAAGCAATTCTCCTACAATTGCCTCTCAAAGTTTTGTGACTATAGGCATAAGCCACTGTGCCTGGCCTCTGTCGTTCAACCTTATCAAATTGTACACTTAAGATTTATTTTGCTATATGTTAACTTTACTTCAAAATAAAAGTAAAACCATAAAATATTATTTAGGAGTATATGTAAAATAAGATAAAACTACTACAATAACAAAGAAAACGATTAGGAAAAATTTAGGATTGTAGTTACCTCTGTAGTGGTGAAAGAAAATGTTTTGGGAGGGGCACACTGGGGCTCTCTCAAGAATTGGTAATATTCTATTTCTTAATCTAAGTGGTGGATGCATCAATGTTCATTTCATTACTATGTCTTAGAATGAATATATATTTATGTATAACATATTTGAAATTATTTAAAGATTAGCCTATCAATGTTTCTATTTTGCTTTCTGCCTTCTTGCTATTATTTAAATTCTGCAGAAAAAGATGTTAATGCCCCTTATTTGTTTTTCTTGTTCACAAAGGTATATAACCTTTTCTGTCATGGAAGATTTTAGTAATAACAGTGAGAAAAATTCAGTTCCTCAACATGAGGAAATGCATGTGGCTCATAGTAATGCCACATATTTCATCAGGATTTCATAATTTATAAAGTACTCTAAAGTCAATGTAAGGATTTTATCATAGTGACAAGAATGACTTAACAGGGAAAGGAAGTTAAAAAAAATGATAAAAATATTTTTATTCTAATCTGTGCTTTAACTGTTTACATATATCATGATGTAGTATTTACAAGAATGTTATAACTAGAACTGGGACATCCTGAAAAGAATAACTTAGGAGAAACAATACGTATTTTTAAAATTATACTTAAAGTTCTGGGGTACATAGGCAGATTGTGCAGAAATGTTACATAGGTACACACATGCCATGGTGTTTTGCTACATCTGTCCCCCCATCACCTACAATAGGTATTGCTCTTACTGTGATCCCTCCGCTATACACCCCACCCCTGCTATCCCTCCCCTGGAACAGGCCCCAGTGTGTGATGTTCCCTTCCCTGTGTCCATAAGTTCTCATTGTTCAATACCCACTTATGGGTGAGAACATGTGGTGTTTGGTTTTCTGTTCTTGTGTCAGTTTGCTGAGAATGATGGTTTCCAGCTTCATCCATGTCCTTGCAAAGGACATTAACTTGCTTTTTTATGGCTGCATGGTATTCCATGGTGTATATGAGCCACATTTTCTTTATCCAGTCTTTCCCTGATGGGCATTTGGGTTGGTTCCAAGTCTTTGCTATTGTAAATAGCACCACAATGATCATATATGTACATGTGTCTTTATAATAGAATGATTTATAATCCTTTTGGTATATGCTTAGTAATGCCATTGCTAGATCAAATGGTGTTTCCAGTTCTAGATCCTTGAGGAATCGCCACACTGTCATCCACAATGGTTGCACTATTGTACACTTCCACCAGAAGTGTAAAAGCATTCCTATTTCTCCACATCCTCTCCAGCATCTGTTGTCTCTAGATTTTTTAATGATCACTATCCTAATTGGCATGAGATGATATCTCAATGTGGTTTTGATTTGCATTTCTCTAATGACCAGTGGTGATGAGCATTTTTTCATATGTTTGTGGGCTTCATAAATGTCTTCTTTTGAAAAGTGCCTGTTCATATCCTTGGCCTACTTTTTGATGGGGTTGTTGTTTTTTCTTGTAAAATTGTTTAAGTTCTTTGTAGATTCTGGATATTAGCCCTTTGTCAGATGGGTAGCTTGAAAAATTTTTTTCCCATTCTGTTGGTTGCAAGTTCACTCTAATGATTGTTTCTTTTGCTGTGCAGAAGCTTTTAAGTTTAATTAGATCCCATTTGTCTATATTTGCTTTTGTTGCCATTGCTTTTGGTGTTTTAGTCATGAAGTCCTTGCCTATACCTATGTCCTGAATGGTTTTGCCTAAGTTTTCTTCTGGGGTTTTTATGTGAAAATCTTCAATAAAATACTGGCAAACCGAATCCAACAGCACATCAAAAAGCTTATCCATCATGATCAAGTAGACTTCATCCTGGGGATGCAAGGCTGGTTCAACATATGCAAATCTGTACACATAAACAGAATCACAGACAAAAACTACATGATTATCTCAATAGATGCAGAGATGGCTTCCACAATATTCAACAGCCCTTTATGCTAAAAACTCTCAATAAACTAGGTATTGATGGGACATATCTCAAAATAATAATAACTATTTATGACAAAGCCACAGCCAATACCATACTGAATGGGCAAAAACTGGAAGCATTCTCTTTGAAAACTGGCACTAGACAATAATGCCCTTTCTCACCACTCCTATTGAACATATTATTGGAAGTTCTAGCCAGAGCAATCAGGCAAGAAAAAGAAATAAAGGATATTCAATTTAAAAAAAAGAAAGTCAAATTGTCTCTATTTGCAGATGACATGATTGTATATTTAAAAGACCCCATCATCTCAGCCCAAAATCTTTTTAAGATAAGGAACTTCAGCAAAGTCTTAGTATACAAAATCAATATGCAAAAGTCACAAGCATTCCTACATACCAATGACAGGCAAACAGCCAAATTATGAGTGAACTCCCACTCACAATTGCTACAAAGAGAATAAAATACCTAGCAATACAACTAACAAGGGACATGAAGGACCTCTTCAAGGAGAACTACAAACCACTGCTCAAGGAAATAAGAGAGGACATAAACAGATGGAAGAACATTCCATGCTTATGGTTAGGAATCAGTATTGTGAAAATGGTCATACTGCCCAAAGTAATTTATAGATTCAATGCTATCCTCCATTGAGCTACCATTGACCTTCTTCACAGAACTGGAAAAAAACACTTTAAACTTTATATGGATCCAAAAAAGAGCCTGCATAGCCACGACAAACCTAAGGGAAAAAGAAAAGAAAAAGCTGGAGGCTTCACACTACCTGACTTCAAACTATACTACAAGGCTATAGTAATCAAAACAGCATGATACTGGTACCAAAACAGAGATCTAGATCAATGGAACAGAACAGAAGCCTTGGAAGTAATACCACCCAACTACAACCATCTGATCTTTGATGGACCTGACAAAAACAAGCAGTGGGGAAAGGATTCCCTGTTTTATAAATGGTGTTGGAAAAACTGGCTGGCCATGTGCAGAAAGCTGAAACTAGACCCCTTCCTTATCAAAAATTAATTCCAGATGGATTAAAGATTTAAACATAACACCTAACAATACATTTTTTATCACTTTTCTTGAATTTTATAAATTATAAAATTAGAAGACTGAGGAGGGTGAAGTTGCTTGGTCAAGATTACACAGATACTTAGTTTCAGAGAGAAGGCTAAAATCTATGTGCCTGTTCTTCACTCAACACTCTTTCTTTAATTTTTTAAGCTCTATATGAATTAAATTTCATGTTTTTTTAGTCTCTGGACAGTTACACCAAAAATACAACAGGATAACTAATAAGAAAATTGCACTCAAAGTGAGCCTTCTCAGTAACTTGAACCTACTCTGCTTTCTTTCACACTTCATTCATTCACTTAACATTCAACAAATATTTATTTTCCAATCATCATTCCAGATTGAAAAAAAAAAGAAGAAATGGATCATTGTCTATACAGTGATCTTTTTTAAGACATAGACTAGGTAACCCAATGATGAAAATATTTGTTTTCCAACTTTTTGTATGCATCAAATTCCTTGATTACTAAACTTTCTGGTCTCTTCTACTGAAGAAGGCAAGTGACTGTTTCTCTGCATCTTCTTTAAACATAAAAATAAATGGTGGCAAAAAATCTAATAAGTCATCTTTTTTTTCTGCTCATACATATTTACATACATGTGTATGTCTGGAAAATACATACACAATTTTATAGCTAGTCAACAGTTTGTATTTAATCATTTTGTGCAAAAAAAAGTAAATGGCATTTACCTAGTTACTGTTATTCTTCCAATACTATACATTTGCCCTTCCTCTAACAAAATATCTAATGTTTCCTTTTCTTCTCCATTTTATCTGTTGTATCATCTTTACATTATATTCTTATTTCTCTGATGGTGTTATATAATTCTTCAAAAAAGATTTAATTTTATAATATAGTAATGTTTCCTAATTAAATTGTTGGTATGAATTAGCTAGTCATAGAAATGAGTTTGTAAAATGAATGAAGGGGAAAATGTGAACAAAGAAGTATCATTCAGAAAGAAATCGAACAAACACTCCACTACTGAGCCATTCTAAAGCTCTCAGAAATGCCCCTGGCATCTTGCTTATACTAACTTTCCAAAAGGAAATTCCATGTGAAACGCTGATAGAATAATCAGGATTCATTTGTAATCTGCTGTTTATTTTGATAATATTTTATGTGTATTGTCACTTAATTGTGCCTGATCGATATAGAATTTGAACTTGTGTATTTTGAAAAATATTTTAGAAAATGCCTGATAAATGATA
This sequence comes from Cheracebus regulus, assembly GCA_963574635.1. Taxonomy (NCBI): domain Eukaryota; kingdom Metazoa; phylum Chordata; class Mammalia; order Primates; family Pitheciidae; genus Cheracebus; species Cheracebus regulus. Next base: position 78,324 of record CAUYQU010074623.1, read on the forward strand.
TTTCCTATTGTTATATTTCTTCATAGAATATAATTTGACCTATTCTCTTATTTAGAAGATAAATAATCCTGTTATGTATAAAATGTTTTTCATCTTTATCACTTAGCCCATTTTTGAAATAAATATGTATGTAAAAAATGGTTAAATGCTATATTTTAGAATAGTACTAGATCTAACATAAAATAAAATATAAAAAATTATAAAGCATAATATTTTAATCCTAGTTTAAATCATATGTTGATTTAAATGCAGTCTTTACTGCTCTTGAAGCTCAAAGCTCTTAGGAAAGACAGATGGATTTTTTTGAAAAATGTTAAAAATAGATCTTCCAATATATGTGGAACTTTAGATACTTAGGATGTATAGACATGCTGAAATTTATTTGTTTATAGACCCTGAATAAATACTTCAACTAATGAAGAATAATTAAAACCGTTTATCTGTCCAACGGTATCACTTCTAGGTTCATGTCAGATAATCCACAGCACATGAGAATCAGCTGGATTGCCAGAAGAATTGCTTCTTCTATGATCTAGTTGCAAACTATTCTCCCTAATTCTTGAAACTTCTTGATATTTGCAACTCCCAACATCTTATTTTATCTCTGATGTCTGCCATCAAAGTAGCTCCCTATAACAATATTTTTAAACTCCTCTTCTAGGAAGAAAATCTATCCTCACTAGAAATTGCACATCCTCCTAGCATTTCTGCTTCTAGTCTCTACAGTTTTGCTTCATGCTACTTTGGTCTACCAGTAAGATCTATGAAGTGGGGATGGAGAGGTCTCCTAAGCCTCCGAAAGCAAATTATACAGCATTAGCAATAAATAAATAAATTGTCAACAAGCCTTTTTTGGGGATCATTGTCTCTGTTTTTTGAATCACAAAAACTAATTGCTTGAAAACTAAAGTATTTCTCTATCTGTTTATATTACTTTGTAAATTATGTTTAGCTATTTATATATGTGATACCATTAGGCCACTGTCAAAGTATTTTCAACACTGGCTTAGCAGTAGATTTGGCATAATAGAAAGGCATAGACTATTAAGCCAGACTGATATGGCCAGAATCAAACTCTACCTCTTGCTGGGTATGTGATGTTAGAAAACCGACTTATGTGTTAGATTTCTGTTTTTTCATAACTAAAGTGAGGGTGATCATATATGCTTTCAAGTTTTTTAATATTAAGCAAGTTCTGTGATTTAGAGAGAGGAAGAGAGAGAGAGAGAGATTAGATATAGTTATACAGATATTAACTTATCCTAAGTGTTCAAACAAAAAGTAGATACTTTTTTTGGATGGCAAAGACTATTTTTTCTTTTAATCACAGACAAGGGGCAAAATGCAAGGAGCTTCTTAGTTATATCTCTGAAAAATGTAGAGCAGAAACCTAATTGTCACTACCAACAACCATTAGTTTTTATGTTGCTTGCTATCAGATTACCTTAAACACCTTAATAAAAGTACTCCTTTAATTTTTCTAACTTTGTCTCACTCAAAATCTCTTTGAAGATGATTAAGTGGTAGATAAAATAAGCATAATAAGATATAATGATAGAATCTAGATGGTTATATAACAAAATGTGAGTAAAACTCACTGAGTTAAATGCCAGATTTGAAAGAAATAGTTTATGTTGATGTAAACTTATCCTACAAAACAACTTTTAAGGAAAAAACCTAGGAAAATGTTAAGTATTTCATATTCAAAGGGGATCAACAGGGATATAAATCTGTGGACTAAAATGAGTCTTCTTTGTAATGTATCATCTGCAATATGGCTCATCTGCTTGCTACTAATCAAAAATTTACTGTGTTTTTGGCCAAGAGAAATTACTCACCCCCAAAAGAAATGCAACTTCTCTAGAGTTAAATAATGAAAAATCTTCTAGTGCACCCAAAGTCTTGGCAAGTTTGGACCTCAAAACAAATTTGGGGATGCTTTCATGCAATGAAAGCTTTACTCCATTTTACAAGTAGAAAGACTTTCATTCAAATAGCATTTAAATGTTAGTATAGAATGAACAGCATTAGGCTTTTAACTATTCAACAAAAACCAGGTAACAAACAATAAGGGAATCTAATGGCATAAATATAGTGCTTAAGCTATTTGGCTCAAAATGAATTGTTAAAAGATAGCTTGAAGTTAAGACATCTTAACAGAGTAAAACTATTGAATCAGCTATGCTGCATTGTTGCACAAACTTTAGTATGCAGAAATATGATTCTCATTGTAAAGACATAATACTAAAACTACTGAAGACAGAAAAACATCCTAGAAAAGAATTTTATTAAATTGATAAGATTATATTTTTGAAGTGTTAAGAGTAGAATCAAATTTCTAATTTTCCAGGCTTTATTCTTTCTACTTATAAATATTCATTTTTACCATAGATAAACTACAAGTGAATAATTGTTAACACTATACAATTATATAATATAGAAGAAGGAGGGAGTGAAAATGGAGGAGGATAAAAAATCCCCACAGCAAAGATGAATAATGGTTTGAGACTTTTTAAAAATTTTATTTCAATAGTTTTTAGGGAACGGGTGGCTTTTGATTACATGAATAAGTTCTTTAGTGGTGATATCTGAGATTTTGGTCACCTAAGCAGTGTACAATCTACCCAATGTGTAGTATTTTGTTTTTCACCCGCCTCCCACACTTTGCTTCAAGTCCCCAGAGTCCATTATATCATTCTTATGACTTTGTGCCCTCATAGCTTAGCTCCCACTTGTGAGAACATGTGATATTTGGTTTTTCATTCCTGAGTTACTTTGTTTAGAGTAATAGTCTCCAATTTCATCCAGGTTGCTGCTAATGCCATGATTTCATTCTTTTTCTGTAGCTCAGTAGTAAACCGTGGTGTACAAATGCCACATTTTCTTTATCCACTTGGTTGATAGACATTTAGGTGGTTTCATACTTTCACAATTGTGAATTGTGCTGCTATAAACATATGTGTGCAGTATATTTTTCATATAATGACTTATTTTTCTTTGGGTAGAACCCACTAGTGGTATTGCTGGATCAAATTGTAGTTCTACTTTCAGTTCTTCAAGGAGTCTCCATACTGTTTTACCTAATGGTTGTACTAGTTTATATTCTCACCAGCAGTGGAGAAGTGTTCCCTTTTCACCATATCTACATCAACATATTTTTTTGTGTGTTTTTTTACTTATGGCCATTCTTGTAGGAATAAGGTGGTATCTCATTGTGGTTTTAATTTGCATTTCTCTGATTATTAGTGATGTTGAGCATATTTTCATGTTTGTTGCCAATTTGTTTATCTTCCTTTGAGAATTGTTTATTCATGTCCTTTGCCTACTTTTTAATGAGATTATTTTTGTTTTTTGTTTTTCTTTTCTGATTTGTTTGAGTTCCTTATATATTCTGGACATGAGTCCTTTGCCAGATGCATAGTTAGGAAACATTTTTGTGACATTTGCTTTTGAGTTCTTGGCCATGAATTCCTCGCCTAAGCCATTGAATAGAAGAATTTTTTGATGTTATATTCTAGAATTTTTATAGTTTCATGTCTTAGATTTAAGTCTTCAATCCATCTTGAGTTGACTATTATATAAGGTGAGAGACGAGAATTCAGTTTCATTCCTCCACATTGTTTGCCAATTATCCCAGCAGTATTTGTTGAATAAAATGTTTTCTTTTTCTTACTTTATGTTTTTTGTATGCTTTATCGAGATCAGTTGGCTGTATTTGGCTTTTCTTCTGGGTTATTTCTACTTTCCATTAGTCTATGTACCTCTTTCTGTAATATTGCCATGCTATTTTGGCAACTATTATTGCCTCGTAGTAAAGTTTGGAGTCAGGTAAGGTGATGCTTCCAGATTTATTCCTTTTGCTTGTATCGCTTTAGCTATGTGAGCTCTTTTTTGGCTCTGTATGAATTTTAAGATCGTTTTTTCTAGTTCTGTGAAGAATAATAATGGTATTTTGATGGAAATTGCATTGTATTTATAGATGGCTTTTGACAGTATGGTCACTTTCACAATATTAATTCTACCCATTCTTAAGCATGGGATGTGTTTCCATTTGTTTGTGTTGTCTATGATTTCTTTCAGCAGTGTTTTGTAGTTTTCCTTCTAGAGATATTTTACCTTCTTGGTTAGGTATATTCTCAAGTATTAATTTTTTTTGGCTGCTGTTTTAAGTAAAAGGGGTTAAATTCTTGATTTGATTCTCAGCTTTGCAGTTGTTGGTGTATAGCAATGCTATTGTTTTATGTACATTGGTTTTGTATCCTGAAACATTATTGAATTTATTTATCAGATCTAGGATCTTTTTGGATGAATCTTTAGAGTTTTCTACATAGACAATCATATCATTACCAACCACTGACAGTTTGACTTTTCTCTTTTCTGATTAGGTGCCAAAATTATTTCTTTCTTTTGTCTGATTGTTCTGGCTAGGGCATCCAGTACTATGTTTAATGGAAATGGTGAAAGTAGGCATCCATGTCTTATTCCAGTTCTTGGAATGCCTTCAACATTTTCGCATTCAGTATGATGTTAGCAGCAGGTTTTTCAGAGATGGCTTTTATTACTTTGAAGTATGTCCCTTCTTTACCAATTTTGCTGAGGGTTTTTGATCATAAAGGGATGATCGATTTGTCAAATGTTTTTTCTGTGTCTATTGAGATGGTCATGTGATTTTGTTTTTCGTTCTGTTTATATGATATGTCACATTTATTGACTTGCATATGTTAAACCATCCCTGCATCCCTGGTATGAAATCCACTTAATCAAGATTTATTACCTTTTTGAGATGCTGTTGAATTCAGATAGCCAGTATTTTGTTGAGGATATTTTTCATCTATGTTCATTGGGGACATTGGTCTGTAGTTTTCTTTTTTTGTTATATTCTTTCCTGGTTTGGTATTAGAGTGATACTGACTTTATAGAATCATTTAGGGAGAATTTCCTCTTTATCTTTTGGAATAGTTTCAGTAGGAAATGCACCAATTCTTTGAATGTCTGATAGAATTCAGCTGGGAATCCACCTGGTCCTGGATTTTTATTGTTAATAGTTTAAGTAATGATTGTTTTAATTATCCTACTTGTTATTGGTTTGTTCAGAGTTTCCTTTTTTTTTCTGATTTAATCTAGGAGGGTTGTATATTTCCAGGAATTTATCCATCTCCCCTAAATTTTCCAGTTTGTTCACATAATGCTGTTCATAGTAACCTTGAATTATCTTTTGTATTGCTGTAATATTGGTAGTGATACCTCCTGTTTCAATTCTCATTGAGCTTATTTGGATCATCTCCCTTTTTTTCTTGGTTAACCTCACTAATGGTCTATCAATTTCATTTGTCTTTTCAAAGAAACAGCTTTCTGTCATTTATCCTTTGCATATTTTTTGTTTCAATTTATTTGTTATACTTAAAGTTCTAGGGTACATGTGCAGATCGTGCCAGTTTCTTACATAGGTATACATGTGGTTTGCTGCATCTATCACCCTGTAATCTACATTAGGTATTTCTCCTAATGCTATCCCTTCCCAATACCCGCAGCCCCTGCTATTCCTCCTCTAGTCCCCCACCCCCAGGCCCTAGTGTGTGATATTTCCCTCCCTGTGTCCATGTGTTCTCATTATTCAATACCCACTTATGAGTGAGAACATGCTGCATTTGGTTTTCTGTTCTGTGTCAGTTTGCTGAGAATGATGGTTTCCAGTTTCATCCATGTCCCTGCTAAGGATGTGAACTCATCCTTTTTTATGGCTGCATAGTATTGTATGGTGTATATGTGCTACATTTTCTTTATCCAGTCTATCATTGATGGGCATTTGGGTTGGTTCCAAATCTTTGCTATTATAAACAGTGCCACAGTGAACATATGTGTACATGTCTTTATAATAGAACAATTTATATTCCTTTGGGTGAATACCCAGCAATGGGATTGCTGGGTCAAATGGTATTTCTATTTCTAGATCCTTGAGGAATTGCCACACTGTCTTCCACAATGGTTGAACTAATTTACACCCCCACCAACAGTGTAAAAGCATTCATGTTTCTCCACATCCTCTCCAGCATCTGTCTCCTGATTTTTTAATGATCGCCATTCTAACTGGCATGAGGTGATGTCTCAATGTTGTTTTGATTTGGATTTCTCTAATGACCAGTGATTATGAGCTTTTTTTCATGTTTGTTGGCTGCATAAAGATCTGATGGTTTTAAAACTGGGAGTTTCCTCTCACAAGCCTTTTGTCTGCTGCCATGTGAGATGTGCCTTTCAACTATCACTATGATTTTCAGGCCTCCCAGACAGGTGGAATTGTAAGTCCAATAAACTTTCTTTGTAAATCGCCCAGTCTCAGGTATGTCTTTATCAGCAGCATGAAAATGGACTAATGTGGTAAATTGGTACCAGAAGAGTGTGTTGCTGTTGAAAAGATACCTGAAAATTGGAAGAGAGTTTGGAACTGCATAACAAATAGAGGTTGAAATGGTTTCGAGGGCTCAGAAGAAGATGGGAATATGCTGGTAAGTTTGGAACTCCCTATGGACTGTTAAATGGCTTTGACCAAAATACTGATAATGATATGGACAATGAAATCCAGGCTGAGGTGGTCTCAGATAGAGATGAGTAACTTGTTGAGAACTGGAGCAAATGTGATTCTTGTTATGTTTTAGCAAAGAGAATGGCAGAATTTTGTCCCTGTCCTAGAGATTTGTGAAACTTTGATTTTGAAGTAAATGATTTAGGGTATCTGGTGGAATAAATTTCTAAGCAGCAAAGCATTCAAGATTTGACTTGGGTGCTGTTAAAGACATTCAGTCTTATAAGAGAAGCAGAGCATAAAAGTTCAGAACATTTTCAGCCTGACAGTGTGATACAAAAGAAAACTCCATTTTCTGAGGAGAAATTCAAGGCGGCTGCAAAAATGTGCATAAGTAATGAGGAGCCAAATGTTCATCCCCATGATAGCAGTGAAAATGTCTCCAAAGCATATCAGAGATCTTCACAGCAGCCCTTCCTATCACAGCCCCAGAGGTTTGGGAGGAAATAACAGTTTTGAGGGCTAGGACCAGGGTTCCTCTGCTGTGTGCTGTCTAGAGACTTGGTGCCCTGCACCCCAGCTGCTCCAGCTAGGAAAAAAGGGGCCAAGGTACAGCTTGGACTGTTGCTTCAGAGGGTGGAGGCCCCATGCCTTAACAGCTTTCACATGGTGTTGAATGTGAGAGTGCAGAGAAGTAAAGAATTTAGGTTTGGGAACCTCCACCTACATTTTAGTAGATGTATGGAAATGCATGGATGCCCAAGCAGAAGTTTGCTGCAGGGGCAGAGCCCTCATGGAGAACTTCTGCTAGGGCAGTGTATAAGGGAAATGTGAGATGGGAGCCCCCACACAGAGTCCCTACTGGGGCACCGCCTAGTGGAGCTATCAGAAGAGGGCCACAATCCTCCAGTCCCCAGAATGGTAGATCCACTGACAGCTTAGCTTGCACTGTGTATCTGGCAAAGCCACAGACATTCGATGCCAGCCTGTAAAAGTAGGCAGGTAGGAGGCTATAATCTGCAAAGCCACAGGGGTGGAGCTGCCCATGACCATGGGAACCCACCTCTTGCATCATTGTGATCAGGATGTGAGACATGGAGTCAAAGGAGATCATTTTGGAGCTTTAAGATTTGATTGCCTTACTGGATTTTGGACTTGCATGGGGCATGTAGCTCCTTCATTCTGGCCAATTTCTTTGATTTGTAATGGCTCTATTACCCAGTGCCTGTACCTCCATTGTATCTAGGAAGTAACTAAATTGCTTTTGATTTTCCAGGCTCATAGGTGGAAGAGACTTGCCTTGTCTCAGATGCGACTTTGAACTATGGACTTTTGAGTTAATGATAAGATGAGTTAAGACTTTGCAATATTTTTTGGAAGGCATGCTGGTTTTTGAAATGTAAGGACATGAGATTTGGCAGGGGCCCAGGGGACGAATGATGTGGTTTGGCTGTGTTCCCACCCAAATCTCATGTTTAATTCCTACATGCTGTGGAGGAAACCCAGTGGAAAGTAATTGAATCACAGGCGCAGGTCTTTCCTTTGCTGTTCTTATGATAATGAATAAGCCTCAGGAGATCTGGTGGTTTTAAAAAGGGGAGTTTCCTTACACAAGTTCTCTTCCCTTCTCTGCCACCATGTGAAACATGCCTTTCACCTTCTGCCATGATTGTGGGGCCTCCCCTGCCACATAGAACTGTAAGTCCAATAAACCTCTGTCTTTTGTAAACTGCCCATTGTTGGATATGTCTTTATCAGTATTATGAAAATGCACTAATTCAAGGAGGTTATATTTTGGTACATTTTATGATTTTATTTTTTAAGATTTAGAATTCCTTTAGGTATATCTTCTATTTCTGTTTTAGTAGTAGCAAATTCTCTCAGCATATGTTTGTCTAAAAAATACTTTATTTCATCTTCATTAATGAAGCTTTGAAGCTTAGTATTATTACTAGATACAATAATCTTGGCTGACAATTATTTTGTTTAAGGAGGCTACAGATAGGACCTCAACTTCTGGCTTCTAAGGTTTCTTCTTAGAAATCAACTGTTAATCTGATAGGTTTTTCTGTATAAATTAACCTGATGCTTTAGTATCACAGCTCTTAAGATTCTTTCCTTTTTCTTGACTTTATGCTGAGACTAAGCTGATGACTATATGCTGATGTGATATAGTTAGGCTTTGTGTCCCCACCCAAATCTCATCTTGGATTTTAATCCCCATAATCCCCACATGTCAACAGAAACACTAGGTGGAGGGTAACTGGATCATGAGGGTGGTTCCCCCATGCTGTTTTCATGATAGTGAGTGAGTTCTCAAGAGATCTAATGGTTTTATAAGGAACTCTTCCCCCTTCACTTGGCACTTCTCCTTCCTCCTGCCTTGTGAAGAAGGTGCCTTGCTTCCCCCTCACATTCCACCATGATTCTAAGTTTCCTGAGGCTATACCAGCCATGCTGAACTGCACATCAATTAAACCACTTTCCTTTATAAATTACCCATCTCAGGCAGTTCTTTAAAGCAGTATGTAAACAGACCAATACACTAGATCTTTCTGTAATAAATTTCCCAGGAGTTCTTTGTGCTTCTTATATTTGGACGTCTAGATCTCTGGCAGGGCCAGGGACATTTTCTTCAATTATTTCCTTAGTTAATTTTTTCAAACTTTAAGATCTATCTTCTTCCTTGGGAATACAAATTATTCTTAGGTTTGATCATTTAAGATAATCACAGACCAGGCATGGTGGCCCACACCTGTAATCCCAGCACTTTGGGAGGCCAAGGTGGGTAGATTACCTGAGATTAGGAGTTTAAAACCAGCCTGGCCAACATGGTGAAACCCCACCTCTACTAAAAGTACAAAAAATTTAACTGGACGTGGTGGTAGGCACCTGTAACTACAGCTACTCAGGAGGCTGAGGCTGGAGAATCACTTGAACCCAGGAGACAGAGTTTGCAGTGGGCTGAGATCATGTCATTGCCCTCCAGCCTGGAAAGCAAGAGTGAAACTTTGTCTCAAAAAAAGACATAATCACAAATTTCTTAGGAGCTTTATTTATTTTTCTTTGTCTGAGTGGATTAATTTGAAAGCCTAGACTTTGAGCTCTGATGTTCTTTCTTCTACTTGTTCTAGTCCATTGTTAAAACCTTCAGGTGTATTTTGTATTTTCCTGTGTGTTTCTTTCACTTCCAGAAGTTGTGACAATTTTTTATAGTGATATATATATGTAGAAAATTTTTCATCTATATTATCTATTTCTATATATTTATGTTGGTTTTCACCTTTATCTAGTATATCCTTGGATAGCTTAACTTTCTGCATTCTTTATCTGCCAATTCAGAGATTCTTTTTGATTTGGATCCATTACTGGGGAGCTAGTGTGATCTTATAGGGGTGTTATAGAACCTTGTTTTCTCATATTACTAGAATAACTTTTCTGTTTTCTTCTCATTTGGGTGGACTAGTTCCTAAAAATGTTCTCAAATTCATTTTTGATTGTTCTGTATTATTTTTAATGTAAATTTCCTTTTTTTTCTTATGAAGATCAGACTTTAATGTTTATCTTAGCCTAATTTGTTACTTGGTGCTTGTAGGGCTAAAGACTCTGTATGAGATTCTTAGTTATAGAAAGTCTTTGTGCACTCACTTTCCCCAAAGCTGATGGTAGCAGTTATATTCTTGGTGTATGGGTGAGTTCACTGTCTTTTACAGATTTGAAGTTAATCTCATATTCTCATGGTGTACGCCTTATTTATTAATGTTTTCCAAATGTTTTATTACTCAGTTGATAATTCAGACTTCAGGTCAATAGGTAAAGTATCATTGGGTAGGCACTGGTTGTTGTTAAGGTGGGGTAGTAGATGTAGTACCCAATGGTGGGCCAATGTGTCAGCCTTGATAAGAACAGCCAGGGGAGCTCTCAGTTAGATGTGCTGAAGTTTTATCAGGGTGAAGAGTGGGAGCTACTTTAGCTCCTCTGTCAGGTCAACAGGAAAGCTATTCACCTCATAGTATCACTCCTATCCTAGTGTTTCAGTTCTTCATATCCAACAGGCTCCTGTTTTCATACATATAAATGTTGATATTGCAAGTATAGAGGAATTCTGACTGCCTTTCATGCAGGCCTGAATCAGGGGTGTGCTTCTCCCATAGGGCTACAGTCACCCTTGATGGTTCCAGAAAGACTGTCTATAGGTGCCTCCACACTTCTTCAGTCCTGCGGAGTAAGTTTCAGCTGTATCTGCAGTGGAGTACTGTGGGAAAAAAGGACCCCTTCTTCAAGGTTATTTATCATCACAGAGGGTGCCTGCCTCTTGGGTTATACACTTTCTCTACTGCACTCAGCACTGCAATTGTGCCTCTGCTGTGAGAAACTACCCACTGGTAGAAAGACGTGGAACTCAAGGCCTGCTGTCCCGATGCTTTTGTACCCTAGGGTGATCTATTGATGTCATACTCTTCCCCTTCACCTAGGAATGGGGCTTCCTGAAAGCTGGATTGCAGTAATTGTTATTGTTCTGGTCTAGCAACTCAGTGTGAGTACCAGCCTCTGGGCTGGTGCTGAGGAATGTCTGCAAAGTATCTTGTGATGTGATCAGTCTTCAGGTCTGCTAACCAGGGATACCAGCACCTGCTCTGGCAGAGGTGGCAGGGGAGTGATGCAGACTTTGTGAGAATCTTTGGTTGTAGATAGGTTTACTGTGTCAGCTTTCTCTCATTCTGTTTGTGCCAGCAGGGAAGTTGTCATGTGGACACACACAGCATCTCCAGTTAGCCAGGATGTTGCAGGGAATGGAATTAGATATTGTCTTCCCCTTCCTGTGATCAGGGTTATTCTGAGTTGCAGTAATGGCCTGAGTTGGTTGGCCTCCAGTCAGGAGGTGGCGCTTTCAAGAGAGCACCAGCTGTAGTATTAGCAGTGGAATTTGAGCTTGCCTTATATTGTTCAGAAGTATTCTGATTTCTCAGGCAATGGGTGGGGCCATAACATTCTCAAGAGTTTTTCTTTTGTTTTCCGCTTCCAGGGCAATTAGAGATACGCCATCATGTTGGGACAGGATTAGGGAGGTCTGAGCTCAAACTCTCCGTGGGTAGAGATTGCCATGGACATTGTGGGGAGGCAGGGAGTAGTTCTCAGGCCAATGGGGTTATGTTTCAGATGGGGTTATGACTGCCTCTGCTGTGTAGTATAGTTCATGAGGGACGTCGGGGATAGCTGGTAGTGAAAAACCTTACCCAGCTCCCATGCAGTTGGTGAGGCCGGTCTCACTCCCACAGTGCCCTGTTAAAAGCACTGAGTTTAGATCCAGGCAGTCTGTGTGTGAAAATCAGACCTGCTCCAGGTCATAAGCGTCCCCTCTAAGAAAGCAAGCAGAATTTTCAGGCCACATGCCTCCCCACCTGCCCACGATATCAGCAGCTACTGTGCTGCTCTTATCTGCAGCAGTTGCCACTCACTCCCCAGATTCTCCTCAAGGAAATTTGTGCCCACTTGATATTATCACAAAATTTAGTTGGAAGTGTCTTTAACCCTGTAACCCCTGCCTAATTACATTGGCTGCTTTCCCAAGGGTCCCTGAGAAATACAGTCAGGGATGGCTTCCCTGGGCTCAAGCTGGCGAGTGAAAGTGCCTATGAGGCTCTTTTCACTGCTGCTTCTACTTATAGTTTGCATGACTACCTAAATCTATTCCAGCTCTAGGCACTGTTAAATCCTTCTCCTATGATCTGGATTTTCAGATTCTCAAATAAGGATTTGTGTTTAGAGGCAGGTTTTCTCCCTCTCACACTTTGGGAACTCACAGTTTTTGGCCTGTCTTCTGCAGTTTGCAGCAGTGTACTGTTTCTTTCAAAGGATTTGTGAATTCTTTTGGTTTCCCTGGTATGTTTTTGTGGTGGTTCTTGGAACAAAAGTTCAGTGTGAATCTCCACACACTGCTCTGTTCATCCAAGTGGGATATGCATGTTAGCCCTGCCTCTTACTGGCCATCTTCCCAAAATAAACAGTTTGAGACACTTAATCAGTCCATATTTGGTAAACACCACACACAGGACAAAGCTATGTGTAGAAAACCAAAAATAAGGATGAGATTGAATCCAACATGAATTTGTTGATCATGTATTATTTTCTGGGTTTTATGGAATAAGTTCAAGTGTAACAATTAAAAGACAAATTGGCAGGTGGTTTAGAAAACATGACTCAACTATATACTGTGTGCAAGAAACTCACTTCAAATATCATACAGGTGAGTTGAAAGAAAAAAATGGAATGAACATGTTATCCAAACATTAATTTAAAGAATGTGTAAGTGCTATGTTAATATCACCCAAAGCAGATTTCAAAACAATTACTAGAGGCAGAAAGGGACATTATATGCTGGAAAAAGGATCAATCCACAAAGAATATATGACAATCATAAATGCTGCAATATATGTGACACAAAAATCAAAAGGACTGAAGAGAAATAGACAAATCTACAATTATAGCTGAGGACTTTAACACCCTTCTTTCAATGATAAATACACAAAAAATGTTAGCAGGGATATAGAAATCAATAACACCATTTGCCAACAAGATCTAATCAACATTTTAAGAACACTCTATCCAACAACAGCCAAACACTTACTTATTTCAAGTAACCATAGAATGTATAATAATAGAGACCATGTCCTAGGTCATAAAATAAATCTTTGTATATTAAAAAGAATTATAATCATACAGACTGTATCCTCTAACTCCAACTAAATCAAATTAGGAAAAAAAATAGAAAGCATAGAGAAAAATCTAAAACATTAGGAAGCTAAATACACACTTGTGAATAATTCATGGGTCAAAGAGGAACTCTGAAGGGAAAAAAATACATTGTGCTGCTTAAAATTAAAATCATACCAAAATTTGTGTGACACAGCTAAACAGTGTTGAGATTTATACCACTAGATGCATACATTTGAAAAAGTATCAAATCAATAACCCAGATTTCCAGTTAAAGAACCTAGGAAAAGAAGAGCAAAAATAAAAGCAGGAGTCAATTTAATTGAAAATATTAAAAAATAGGGTATACGAATAAATTAAAGGTTTGTTTCTCTGAAAAAAATCAATAAGATTTGTAGACCACTAACAAGATTGCCAAAGAAACAAAAACATAATGAGAAATTAACAATATCAGGAAAGAAATAGGGCATATTATTACAAATCCCTTCAATATAAAAAAAGGATAATGAAATAGGATAGACAAGTCCACCTACATACATTTGACAACTTGTAAATTAAATAGACCTAATGGATAAAATGAATAAAATTCCTTTAAAAATATACACTACTATAACTCATGTTTTATGGGATAATTTGAATAGCCCTTATAACTATTAAGAAAATTGAATTAGTAATTTTAAAACTACCAAAAGCAAAATCTGCTGGCCCAGATATTTTCCTTGGAGAATTGAACCAAACAAATAAAGCAGAATTAATACCAAATCTATATAATGTGTTCAAGAAAATAGAAAAGAAGGGACCACTTTCCCAAGGAAAGACCACTTCCCAATACCTTTTATGAAGCTATGACTAACCTTCTCCAAAATCGGAAAAAGAGAGTGCAACAAAAGGAAATAGCAGACCATATTCCTCAAAAATACAGATGTAAAAATTCTTAACAAAAGCTTAGGAAATTGAATTAAGCAATGTAAAAAAAGAAGAAAATGCCGTGACTAAATGGGAATTATTCTACGGATGCAAATTGGTACAGTATTTGAGAACAAATGAATAAAATCTACTGTAGTAACAGGCTAAAGAAAAAAAATTTTTTTTTTTTTTGAGGCAGAGTCTTGCTCTGTCGCCTGGCTGCAATGCAGTGGTGCAATCTCAGCTCACTGCAATCTCCGCCTCCTGGGTTCAAGCAATTCTCCTGTCTCAGCCTCCCGAGTAGCTGGGACTGCAGGCGCAGGACACCACACCCAGCTAAGTTTTGTATTTTTTAGTAGAGATGGAGTTTCACCATGTTGGCCAGGATGGTCTCCATCTCTTGACCTTGTGATCCGCCCGCCTCGGCCATCCAAAGTGCTGGGATTACAGGCGTGAGCCACCGTGCCTGGCCAGAAAAAAATTATGTACTCATACGAATCAATGCAGGAACCAAATGATAAAACTCAGAATCCATTTATTTTGTTTTGAGCTCTCTGAACTTTCAGGATCTATATTTTAGTGTCTAAATAAGTTTTGGAAATTTATTGACAATTATTAATCCAAATATTCATTTGGCTTTTTTATATCTTTATTTTACTTCTGCTGTTTTAATACTACATGTTACACCTTTTGAAATTGTCTCGCAATTCTTAGATATTCTTTTTATTTTCTCATTCTTTTTTTGCTTTATATTTCAGTTTGGAAGGTTTACATTGACATATCTTCAAGCGCAGTTATTCTTTCTTCAGCTGTGAGCAGTCCACTCTTGAGACCATTGCAGCATTCTTCATTTTTCTTAAGAGTATCTTGAATTTGTAGGATTACCTTGGTTCTCTTTTAGTATTTCTATCTCTCTGCTTACATTTCCCATCTGTTCTTGCACGTTGTCTGCATTTTTCATTTGATTTGCATTTTTCATTTGATCTCTTAACATATTAATCACAGTTATTTTAAATTGCCAGTCTGGTAATTCCAACATTTCTGCCATATCTGAGTCATCTTTTGTTGCTGCTTTGTTTGTGTAGGCTGTGTTTTTCTTGCCTTTATCATGTCTTGAAATGTTTTGTTGTAAGTTGGACATGATGGGTGGACTAAGACCTAAGTTAAAAAGGTCTTTAATGTGAAGTTTTATGTTAATCTGCCTAGTTATCTGTGTTTAATGTTTGCTGTACTGTAGGTGTCCAAGCTTTCAAATCTCTCTACTGTTTTTGACTTTTGTCTCCCTTCTTGATTTGGGTTTTCCTAAAAAATTCCTTTTTAAATGGAGAGTGATCCTTATAGTCTTTTCATCTCTAATTAGCTATTATTGCACTGGAGGCTTGTTGATGTGGTTGGAAGGTATGTGGGAAAAGGGAAAGCATTCTATATTTTTATGACTTAATCTCAGTCTTTAGCCAGAGGAAGGCTGGCCTTCATTAACAGTAGGGTCATGCAGGATGGCAGCTGGCTTACAGTGGGGAATGACATGATATGATTACAAAATCACAAGAGTAGATGACAGGGGAGCAAGAAAATGATACCAGGGATAAAGATTAGAGTGTATTGGGGGTGAGAGGCACAGGACTTGTTGAAAGAGGATGGTATCATGGTGATCTGTACATGACATTCCTGATTTTCTCCAGACTGAATGGCAATAAGTTGGCTGTGTTACAATAAACGGTATTGAGGAGCAGTAAAATCCTTAAGAGAGGTAATATTACATAAAGCAAAGATGGAGTGTTTGGTATAGATGTCGAGGATAAGAAGTACATTTATCATAGAAAAATTATTTCATAGAACATATGTAATGATTTGTGAGAAAGGGAAATTTGGATCAGGAGAGAGGAAGTATATATAGTTAGTTATGGCTATCAAAAAGTAGGAGATGACTGGATGAGTTTATATGTTAGGCAAGATGGCAAAACAAATAAGACAGATATCCTAACCTCAAAAATCTAAAGAGGAATAAATAAAAAGCCATTTACTATAAAAAAGCTCCACAGGAATTCATTTACTGTCCCATGCACGCGGCACTTGTACATAATATGCCTGTGTTCTTCAAAATCGGGAGGCTCTTTGCTGATGGGTTATGCTTTGCCTAGTGTGTTAGTGAGTTGGAAGGGCCCACATGTTGTCATGGGAATGGTGAGATGTTTTTATTTTGACATATAAGGAAGTCATATTGCTGGGGTTATACCTTCAGGTTATCCATAATGAACTCTTTGTAAGATGTGAAACTATTCTTGATACCAAGCCAGAAACCACCTTTGGCAGTAGTACTATACGGTTCCGAATACTGAACTACCTCAAGGCCTTTTGGAAGTAGTCTGAGTATAAATCCTATTAACAAATTAATTGACTGAATAGTGGATAGTTTATGGTTTCATTGCTCTTATTTCCAAGTTTTTTAACAAGGTCTGTCTCAAAAAGAAATTACGGCGTATTATTATGTTACCAGATCAAGATTTTATGTCAACTAGTATGTTGGAATTTTTGGTAATAAGCCTTAAGCAGGGAGGGAAAAATTACTTCTGCCAGCGACTAACTTAGGAGTGGATGGATTCCATTTGTCTTACAACAACTCAGTGGAGGCTTATCTTAGTGTGGACAACATAGTTCCTGTGTGATCAGTTTTCAAAGGCTTTGTGTTTGGCAACCTGAAAACTTTCATTTAGGTCAGAATCTTGTATTTTTGGAGAGAAAACAAGGCCAGATACCTTAATCTGAGTTTCAGCCTTACTGAATACGCATGTGGCCTACTAAGTCAAATAATCTATTTCTGATCAAGCTATTTCCCCCATTTTTTTTTCATTCTTAAGGCAAAATCAAGATTGTTTTGCACATAGCTGTTCAGAATACAGATGCACACAAAGAAAATGTGGTAGCCTTAAAAGAAAAAGCCAGTCACAAATACAAATACAAATACAAAGTCACAAATACAAAGGCAGTAGCAAGTATCCCATCAATGCTGTGTGATTAAAATAAAATCTAACATGTAGGTGAGCTATAATGTAGTTTTACCCATCTTATAGTTAACCAGGGGTTTCATGTGCCAGATTCAGACTGACTCCTGCATTTACAATCAATACCACATCTCTTACAAAATGATCACCTAGCTATTAATATATTGAAGATTTGATTTGACTCTAGCCAATAGTATTACATATTTGGCATATGTAATTTATAGTAAGTGTCCATTACAAATTTCATTTTTCTCTGTCTTTCTGCTGTCTGGTATATAGATGGACATGAATGAAAGCAGCTATCTTAAACAGTAGGTTGCCTTGAAAAGGGAGAAAATGAATGGTGTAGCCAATTCAGAAAATGAATTGGCTTTTTGACACTGAACAGTGCTGTTCCAGCCCTGGGTTACTTATCCTCCAAATAAGTAGAGAAATAAAATTATTTAAGCTCTTTTATCTGTTTAAAGGTTAATCTTTTATTTGTACTCTAGAAGGAAGTACTGTTTATAGAGTGTTCTGCCTTCTAAGATGCCCACTTTATGCCAAGGAAAGCTTGGCACTTTTTTCCTGCAAAGCCATAAAATGCAGACTGCTTTGAATGAAACCTTTTCTCAACACTTTTCTATCAGTGAAAGAATGCCAGTTCCAGGCATTCTTTCCTTTAGAATCCTTCAGGGCATTTAAGCATCAATCTCTGTGAGTCTCAAATTCTAAGAGAAACTATGTACAGGTCCACAATAAATAAGATTATGGACCCCCACACTGTGGCTTGCATAGTAGGGGAGAGTCCCACTCTTGATTTCCTTTTCAATGAGGAGGCAATCAGATATCTTTTAAGCATTCCTTCTTGACTGAAAAATCAAAC
The DNA here is from genome assembly GCA_963574635.1 of Cheracebus regulus. Taxonomy (NCBI): domain Eukaryota; kingdom Metazoa; phylum Chordata; class Mammalia; order Primates; family Pitheciidae; genus Cheracebus; species Cheracebus regulus. The sequence continues at coordinate 96,331 of CAUYQU010074623.1, forward strand.
AAAGAAAGCCTCTTTTACTCTCTTCTTTATCAATTTTCAGACCTTTATTTGGACTGGAGCTGGATAATATTAGAGTAGCAGAACTGGTGTTCCCCTCTCTCAGCAGATGTTGCCAGGAACTATGTACAGAATGGTATTTCCTAGGTTGTCTTCCAGGGTTTTTATAATTTTAGATTTTACTTTTAAGACTTTAATCCATCCTCAGTTAAGTTTTGTATCATTTTTATAAGGAGGGGGTCCAGAGCCAATCTTCTGATATGGCTAGCCTGTTATCCCATCACTATTTATTGAATAGGGAATCCTTTTCCTATTGCTTCTTTTTGTCAACTTTGATGGACACCTGGTTGTAGGTGTATGGCCTTATTTCTGGGTTCTCTATTCTCTTCCATTGGTCCATGCATCTGTTTTTATACAGTACCATGCTGTTTTTGTTACTGTAGCCTTATAACATAGTTTGAAGTTGACTAGCATGATGTCTCCACTTTGTTCTTTTTATTTAGGATTGCCTTGCCTATTGGGGCCCTTTTTTTGTTCCATAGGAATTGAAAAATAGTTGGTTGGTTTTTTTCCCCCTAATTTTGTGAAGGATGTCATTGATAATTTGATAGAAATAACATTAAATCTGTAGGTTACTATGGCCATATGTTGATTATCACAATATTGATTCTTACTATTCATGAGCATGGAATGTTCTTCCATTTGTTTGTGTCATCTCGATTTCCTTGACCAGTGTTTTGTGCTTTTCATTGTGGAGAGTTTTTACCTCCCTGATTAGCTATATCCCTAGGTATTTTATTCTCTTTATGGCTATTGTGAGTGGAATTGCATTCCTGATTTGGCTCTCAGTTTGAAAGTTGTTGGTATATAGAAATGCTACCAATTTTTATACATCAATTTTGTATCCTGACACTTTGCTGAAATTGCTTTTCAGATGAATAAACAATTTGGGCGGAGACTATGGTGTTTTCTTAAGTATAGTATCATATTATTTGCAAACAGAGATGTTTTCACTTTGTTTCTTAATATTTGGACTTTTTTTCTCGATTTCTTTGGCTAGGACTTTAATTACTATGGTGAATAGGAGTGGTGACAGTGGGCACCACCATCTTGTTCTGCTTCTCCAGGGGATGATTCCATTATTTGCCCATGTGGCATGATTTGGGCTGTGGATTTGTCATAGATGGCTCTTATTATTTTAAAGTATGTTCCCTCAATTACTAGTTTTTTGAAGGATTTTAACATAAAAAGATGTTGAATTTTACTGAAAGCCTTTTCTGCATCTATTGAGATGATCATGAAATTTTGATTTTAGTTTTGTTTATGTGGTAAATCACATTTATTGATTTGTATATGTCAAACCAATCATGCATCCCACAAATAAAATCTATTTGATCATGGTCAGTTAGCTTTTTGATGTTCAGTCTGATTCAGTTTGCTAGTATTTTGTTGAGAATTTTTTGCATCAATGTTCATCAAGGGTATTGGCCTGAAGGTTTTTTGTTTGTTTGTTTGTTTGTTCATATCTCTGTCAGGTTTTGATACCAAGGTGATGCTGATCTCATACAATGAGTTATGGAGGTATCTCTTCTCAATTTTTTATAATCGATTCAGTAGGAATGGTACCAGTGCTTCTTTATGTATCAGGTAGAATTCAGCTGTGAGTTCATCTGCCCATTGGCCTTTTCTGGTATAGGCTTTCTATTACTGATTCATTTGTGGAGCTCATTATTGGTCTATTCAGGGAATCTATTTCTTCTTGGTTCAATCTTGAGAGATTTTATATTTCCAGGAATTTATCTATTTCTTCTAGGTTTTCTCGTTTTTGTGCATAGTGGTATCCATAGTAGTCTCTGGGGGTTTTAAAATGCTGTGGGGTTGGTGGTAATGTCCCTTTGTCATTTTGGATTGTGTTAATTTGGATCTTCTCTCTTTTTTTCTTTATTAGTCTTATGAGCAGTTTAACAATGTTACTTATTCTTTCAAATAACCAACTCCTGGAATTCTTGATCTTTTGTTTTATTTTTTGCATCTGAGCTTCCTTAAGCTCAGCTCTGATTTTGGTTATTTCTTGTTTTCTGCTAGCTTTAGGGTTAGTTTGCTTTAGTTCCTGTAGGTGTGAGGTCAGGTTGTTAATTTATGATCTTTCTTTTTGATATGGGTGCTTAGCACTGTCAACTTCCCTCTAAAAACTGCTTTAGCTGTGTCCCACAGATACTGGTGTGTTGTATCTTTGCTCTCATTAATTTCAAATAATTTCTTGTTTCTGCCTTAATTTCATTGTTTTGGAAAAAGCCGCTCAGGAGCAAGTTGTTTAATTTCCATGTAACGATGTGATTTTTAGGAATTTTCTAGGTATTAATTTCTATTTTTATTGTGCTGTGGTCTGTGAGTGTATTTGATATAATTTTTAAAAATTATAATTTTTTTAAAGATTGTTTTATGGTTAACTGTGTGGTCGAATTTAGAGTATATGCCATGTGTAGATGAGTATATTGTTTCTGAGTGAAGAGTTCTGTAGATGTCTGTTAGGACCATTTGGTCAAATGCTGAGTTCAGACCTTAATGTATTTGTTTTAATTTTCTGCCTTGATTATCTGTCTAATACTGTCATTAGGGTGTTGAAGTTTGCCACTATTACTGTGGTTATCTAAGTCTCCTCATATTTCTCTAATTACTTGCTTTATGAATCTGGGTGCTTCTATTTTGGATACATGTAGATTAGGACAATTAGATCTTCTTGTTGAATTGAACCCTTTACTAGTATGTAATTCCCTTTGTTTCTTTTGATGATTGTTGGTTTAAACTCTGCTTTGTCCAAAATTAGAATATCATCCCCTGATCTTTTTCTGTTTTCTGTTTGGTTGATAGATATTTTTCCATCTCTTTACTTTGAGCCTATAGGTGACATTACATCTAAGAGGGGTCTTCGTAGTTAGGATAGAGTTTCGTTTTGCTTCTTTATCCAACTTACCACTCTGTGGCTTCTAATTGCAGCATTTAGCTTGTTTACATTCAAGATTAACATTGATATATGCAGGTTTGATCCTACTTTCACATTGTTAGCTGGTTACAATGCAGGCGTGATTGTTTAGTTGCTTTATAGTGTCATTGGTCTACTTAAGTATGTTTCTGTGATGGTGAGTAATGGTTTCTTTTTCCATATTTTGCACACTCTTAAGGACCTTTTGTAAGGCAGAGCTGGTGGTAACAACTTCTCTTAGCATTTGCTTGTCTGAAAAAGATCGTATTTAACCTTTTCATATGCAGCTTAGTTTGGCTGATTATGGAATTCTTCTTTGGAATTTCTTCTCTTTAAAAATGCTGAATATAGGCCTCTAATCTTGTCTGGCTTGTATGATTTCTGCGGAAAAGTCCACTGTTAGCCTGAGGGGGTTTCCTTTGGAAATAACCTGCCCCTTCTTTCCAGCTGCCTTTGCCATTTTTTCTTTCATTTAAATCTGTGATAATCTAAAGACTATGTGCTTGGGAATGATTATCTTACATAGTACCTCACAGAAGTTTTCTGCATATTCTGGATTTGAATGTCAGCCTCTCCTGTGAGGCTGGAGAAAGTATCATGAATGTTACCCTGAAATGTGTTTTCCAAGTTTCTTGCTTTCTCTTCCTCTCTTTCAGAGGCACCAGCGGTTTATAAATTTGGTCACTTTACATAATCTCATATTTCTTAGAGGTTTTGTTTATTCTTCTTTACTACATTTTCTTTTTCTTTTCTTTTCTTTTCTTTTTTTTTTTTTGTCTGACTGAGATTTTGGACAACCAGTCTTTGGACAACCAGTCTTAGAGCTCAGAGATTCTTTCCTCAGCTTGGTGGAATCTGTTGCTAATACTTGTGATTATTCTGAAATTCTTGAAGTGAGTTTTTCAGCTATATCATTTCAGTCTGGCTTTTTCTTAAATGGCCATTTCACCTTTTATCTCCTTTATTGTGTAATTGTATTCCTTAAATTTCTTGAATTGCATTTCTTGACTTTCTCCTTAATGTCAGTCATCTTCATTCCTATCCATATTCTGAATTCTATTTCTGACATTTCAGCCATTTCAGTCTGGTTAAGAACCATTGCTGAGGATCTAGAGCCATCTTTTGAGTTAAAAAGACACTCTGGTCTTTTTAAGTGCCAATGTTCTTACACTGATTTCTCTCATCTCTGCGGCTGGTGTTCCTTCAGTTTTTAAGTTTGCTGTCTTTAGAATAGTTTTGTTGTTGTTGTCTTTTGTTTTTTTTCTATTTGTTAATTTTTATTTTATTATACTTTAAGTTCTGGGGTACATGTGCAGATCATGCAGGTTTGTTACATAGTTGTACAAGTGCCATGGTGGTTTGCTGTATCCATCACCCCGTCGTCTATATTAGATATTTCTCCTAATGCTATCTGTCCCTTCCCTAGCTCCCTACCCCCTACTATCCCTCCCTTAGCCCCCCAACCCCCAACAGGCCCTGGTGTGTGATGTTTCCCTTGCTATGTCCATGTGTTCTCATTGTTCAGCACCCACTTATGATAAGAACATGCAGTGTTTGGTTTTCTGTTCTTGTGTCAGTTTGCTGAGAATGATGGTTTCCAGCTTCATCCATTTCCCTGCAAAGGACATGTACTCATCCTTTTCTATGGCTGCATAGTATTTTATGGTGTATATATGCCACATTTTTGTTATCCAGTCTATCATTGATGGGCATTTGGGTTGGTTCCAAGTCTTCACTATTGTGAATAGTGCCACAGTAAACATATGTGTGCATGTGTCTTTATAATAGAATGAATTATAATCCTTTGGGCATATACACAGTAACAGGATTGCTGGGTCAAACTGTATATTCATTGAATCCACTGGGTTTTTTATTGTGTTGCAAGGTAGGTTCAGTCAACCAGCTTTGATTCTAGACTGCTCCTAGGTCTTGGAGGAGGCCACTCCAATTACAGTCTCTAGGCCCACATTTCCTTTTTTGGGTGCTCTGGTCCATGGTGCTCCCTCAGGCAGGGGCCACAGTTGTCAGACAGGCCCTAACCTCGCTTGGTCTGCCCTAATCTGCTGTCCACATGCTCCCCAAGGAAACATAGGGTTGTGCCTGCCTATAGAGTTTAGGCAGAAGTGGGACCACTGGGCTGGAAGCACTAGCAGTGTGACCCATCTGGCTATCAGAGGTGGGGTGAGTTAAGTTTCCTGCCCTGCTATCTGGGTGTTTCCACTGCAGTAGGATGCTGTGCATCTTGACAAATTCAGGAAGAAGTAAGACTGCTCAACTGGAAGGTCACTGACCCTGTGATCTCGATGTTTCCTGGGACAACAGACAGCTGTACCCTCTGGCTGAGTTCACAGAGTGGGACCACTGGGCCAGAAGCTGTGGCAGGTGTTGCCTGCTACCAGTAATAAAGGAGGGTGGATCACACACCCTGCCTTTTGAGTGCTTCCCAGGACAACAGGAGGCTGTAGCTGCTGGCTGAGTAAGCAGAAGTGGGACTGCTGGGCCAGGAGGTAGCACAGAGCCTTGTCTTGCAAGGGGGTTGGAGCAATCTTACTACTCCCAAGCACTATCACTGTGGCCTCTCTTTGGGATGGCATCAGTGTTGGTCTGCTCCAGAGCCCAAGGCTTGTAAAGGTCCCCTTGGAATCACGAGTTGCCCCTACAAAACATCCAGATGGCCCTCTGCCTCAGTCTAGAAGCTCAATGGGGCAGGGTGGGAGTTGGGAGCTAGGAGGATTCTCCCATCCCATCTTCCATAGTTTCTTGTGGAAAGTGTGAATCCCTCAGGGGGCTCCCTCTCACTCATCCTTTTCCAAGTCAGAGAGGTTCTCCTCTCTCCACACTGAGACAGACAGGCTGCTGCCCAGCCTCACTCCCCTCTGCTTTCTGTGTGTCTCTGCTGCCTTAATGGATCCCTGCAAGGTTTCTCAGATGATTGGCCTGCAGGGCCAGTGTGCACTAGCCCTTTTGTTTCCTCCCCATGAGAGCTATGCACATGAGCTGCTTCTAATTTGTCATCTTGGCCCTTAATAAGAATTTTGTCAATGATTCCCATTTTATTTTACTTCAGTGATACAAGCTACCTAACATTTTATGTGTTTCTTCTTCCTTTGTTATTAGACATATGATGTAAATAAAAACAAAATGGAAAAGATCTAATCTTATTTCTACGTTGAAACATAATGGACTTCTTTTATAACTATATTAGGATTTAAATATAGGGTTAATGACAAACTTTTATAAAATTGTTGAGAATGTGAGGCTTCTAGCATGACAAAGAAAAGAATGATTTTAATTATGCATGAAATGAAAAATTATCAGTTTAAGAAGCATGTCAAATTACACTGTCAGTTGTCTCTATGAATTCTGTGCTGACAGCATTCTATGAGAGGACAAAGGTCAGTAATCAACCTACACAAACAGGCATTATTAATGAATTAGAGGTTATACACACTTATTAGAGAAAAGTAGTGCTTATCATCCCAAGGGACAGTTACAGTGGAACTCCATGCATAGGTGGCCTTCTTTGTCAGGATTCCTTGCATTTCAATATTGAAGCAATGGGTGTTCGGTTGGACTCCCAGCAACAGGCAGAGGACGCAAACATTCATTGTATCACAGGACAAAACTAGATTTAGGTGAGCTTATCCAAATGTAACGTGTTATTACAATGTGAGTTGTACTATGTATATTTCAACCATTCCAAACCAATGAAGAGCCATGTAAACACCAGTCCCAAATGAACAATCCTTACTTGCAATGATTGCTCATAATCCTCTGTATTCCTTATCTGTGCCCTCATCCCCAGCTCTCAACTATGGCACCAAATGTGCTCTTAATCTCTGCATTGTCCTCGAAGAGTCTGATTTGATTTACATCTCATGCTGTCTTAAATATGTTATTTTAGCCTTGACTATGGGGAACCTGAACCAGGGCACTGGCCATTTGATTGTCCTCTGGACAGGCTAATTTACTCTCACCTTTACTTCCAACTCTCTCACACCATACATGCCAAATCCAACTACCTCAGGATTTCACTGAAGACAATCACTATTGCAGCTCAAGAATACCCAAACTTCAACTGCTTAGCATATTTTATACAGTTTTCTAATGCATCTTTTGTTAGAGAACATCTTTCTTAATGTTTCTGAGATTATATCCTCATTTCTCTGTGTGTGTTTTAAACACATACTGCCATACACATAAATATTTTGTGCTCTATAAATTCAAAAGAAAATTTTAATTTAAAATTATAGATAAGTGGCCAGGTGCGGTAGTTCACGTCTGTAATCCCAGCACTTTGGGAGGCTGAAGTGGGTGGATCACGAGGTCAGGAGATCGAGACCATCCTGGCCAACATAGTGAAACCCCATCTCTACTAAAAAATACAAAAATTAGCTTGGTGTGGTGGTGCACACCTGTAGTCCCAGCTACTTGGGAGGCTGAAGCAAGAAAATTGCTTGAACCTGGGAGGTGGAGGTTGCAGTGAGCCAAGATCGCACCACTGCACTCCAGCCTGGCACCTGGCAAAAGAGCGAAACTCTGTCTCAAAAAAAAAATTATAGATCAGTAATTATTTGGATTGTTTATATCATGATATAAGGCAATTATGGCTTTATGCATTATCCTAAAATAATCTAATCATAGCAGTCTAATAGATGACAACTTTTCGAATCTGCATTTAAAAAACATATTAAAATTATAGTCACCTTTTTTTAAAACTTGTAATCTCATTCCTGAGAGCAAATTTAAGATTCTTAGGTGGGAGCAATATTGCTAATTTTCTATTTGAGTTTTTTTCCTTGATATAAACAACTAAAATATTCATGGTAGGCCTGGGTTTAGAAAGGAGTAATAAACTAGCCATTTCTCTCTTTTCACTATTAGAGAATACAATAGAGTATCAGAGAAAAAATATTTTAAATCAGTGAAATGCCATTTATTTCAAATAATTTACATAATGTATTAACACTTAACTCATATCCCAAATGGGCAGATTAAGATGAAGGAATATCTATTTCTTGTTTTAAACTATGTTATTATTCAGTGAGGATACCTATAAATGAATTACATAAGAACATAAGTGACAAAGCATTGTGGCTGAATCTAACAATCAAATCAATACATATATGATGTACAATGACGTTACTGGGCCCTGGGAGATTTATACAGGATCACCTTCAAAATGGAAAAAAACAAACCAAAGCATGAAAGTGAGTATGAGGCATGGCAAAGAAATGTCAGACTGTAAAAAAAGAGTAGAATGGTATGTATAAAATCAAGAAACAGAATAGCTCATTACTTTTAAAAATAATGAAACATAACATTTCTTCAAAAAGTAAGAGCAAAGGTATAGTAGGAGATTCTGGAAGAAGATTCAGGAATTTCAAGCCTAAAGGTAGGCTTTTAATTCTATTTTGAAAGTCACATGATTTCATTCTCAAAATATGAACATGAACATGTAAGTTCATTCTACTTTCAATAAAAAGTCATAAATTTAAAAGGTAACTGCTACAGCTAAAAATTAAGAGGAAAACAATGAATTGTTGACTTGTTTTTCTTATAGATAGTCCTTCAAAAAACCTAAATAATTATTAGTGTACACTGGCAAGAGTTGACCCAACCTTAGTATATGTTCTTGGACTACTCTGAGTTTCAACAAAGAGATGACCTCTTTGACATAGTCTCCTCATCTGTTAGAAGACAAAATACTTCTGATGTAGTGAATTGATAGATTTTTTTAAAAGTCTCTACAATATGCGTATGTGAATAAATGCTGGATATTTATTTTTCCTCCCTCCATACTCCCAAATAATTATTTATGTGTTGACCTTATCCACTAAACCATACATGCTTGATGACCAAAGCTTCTGTATTATTTAAGCATCCAAAGAGCAGTGTAATATCTGTCACATGAGAACTGATCAAATATTAGTTGCATAATTTAGTGATTTATGTAGCATTAAAGTTGAAATTTCTTGAAACACAATTTATGACTGATATACCAAAGAGTTATGTTTCATGTAATCTACACAAAATCTATATTCAACTCTATATCAATGTAGATATCAATTTTATGGAAAAAAATATTTTTTAGGTTAGTTTAAAACTATAGTCTAACTATTTTATGCGAGATTTCCAGGAATGGAGTTCAGAAGGGGTATTTTCAGCGGTGAACACACAAAAACAATAGCCTTCAGGATCTCATAGTAGCTTTTTATACTGTTGATCTTGCTCAAGAATGTATACAAAGGCAAATGACTATAGCCTGGGCAGAGGTCTGTCAGAAATCTCCATGCCTTACAAATAGTCTAAAAGTAAGACATCATTGTGAACATAAGAATGATTCATATATTTGAATAATTAAATGACATTTTTAGATATACTGTTTGTGTGAGATTTAGAAATATGAAGAAGACAAACACTTGAATATCTTCATGATGAAAACAAGCTGAACAAGTAACTAAAAATAGGAATAGGTATAAGCAGACCTCTGTTTCAACTCCTAGAATTTCAGCTGTGATTCATACCTGTCTATGACTTAATACAGTTTATGTGTAAATGTAAGAAATGAGTCTGATACTTATAACAATAAGTGGATAGAGGATGATGACCCAAGAAAAGACAATATTCAAGAAATATTTATTCATTTGTTATTAAAGTCCATGTAAAGTACTAATTTCTGGGAATATAATAGTGAATAAGATAGCTAGGGTCCCTGCCATAATTTACCTCGGACTTTATGATCATTGAACTCAAGATCTTTGAACAGGACCTTTTTTGCGGGTTAATTGCTATGAGAGAAGAATAAGCAAAGATTTAAAAGAGTGAAAGCAAAGGGAGCAGTTCCTCAGAAGAAATACAGATCATCTGGATTAAAAGCTTTGATGGTAAATGTGATGATTGGGATACTAGGGAAACCCAGTAAATATCATTAGTCTTCTATTCCTGAGTTTAAATTTAATTGAAAGTTAAGACAAATAAGGGGATGAAAAACCTTAATATTAGCATTATTACCGATAAAATCTAATATAGGAAAATATTGCTTATATCTGTAATTTAGTAATGTTCTAACAGTAAACAAACAAAAAAAACCCTCTAATGATCCAATTGCAGTAATCTAACCTGGCTTTTACCTGGGACTGGGAGAATTCCTGGAATACAAGATGTTCAGTACTAGAATTATATACAAGAGAAAGAAATGAGAGACAATATTTGGCATGTTAATTATCCTGCATAAAATCTAGGTCTTACTTGTAAAATGGAAACTATCTTATTGGGTTCTTGAAAATATTAAATTAGATAATGGATATAAAGCAGCTAGCCCAATGCTGAAAACACTAAGTGCTTAATAAGTAATTGGTATTATTAAAAAGCAGCAAATAATTTTACTTCCATTTTTGTAGATGTTCCTACTGTAAAATATGAGTGTTTTCAAGTTTCTGAAGGCTACATGAATGTATGAGGAATATATAAGGAAGGCTACATATATGGATTTGTTCATACATTAAAATATTTATTAAATATTTATATGTTTCAATCCCTTTTATTTTTCTTGACACTGAAAATAATAACCAAAAAAGAATCACTACCTTCAAAGAAAATATTTAGTCTAATGAGTCCTGAATTAAAATAAGCTTAGTATCTTAAAAAGGAAGGAGGATTGCAGGAAGATCAGTGATATTAACTATAAATGTAACAGTTTGAAGTAAGGAGAATCGAACTAGCTAAAGAAAGTAGCCAACAACCTTTAATAAACTAATTTATAGTAAAATAGAAATTTGAAGTTCACAAAGGAGTAGAAACTACATATAGGTGAAGATAATACTATTAAAATGTGAATACAAATTAAATTCTCTTTATAAAGTGTTAATGCTACCTATATATCATTCACATTTATGCATTCACTTTTAAGTCTTCTGAGTTAGAAAAATGTTTTATATATGAGCTAGAAAAATGTCACCATAATGAAACATTTATCTCAAGTAAGCCCTTTCATAATCATATGTGTGATGCTGGCCAAGCTGACTATGAATAAGTTTTCTCTTTCATAAAAGGAGAAGGGAAACTAAATCTAAGGTATAAAATTAGGTTTTCAAGTTAGGAATATAATGTGTGATTCAATATTGTTTTACTTACTTTCACAGATGAGGGATCTATGCCCCCATCCAAAAATTTGATTCTACTCTGAAGACCGATGACATCACACATGCACAAAGAGGGTAAGAAAAGGTTTATTACTCACAAAATGAGCACAGGTTAAAAAATGAATGGAGGAGTGATTGGTTTGGGGTTTCCTGGTAGTTAGGGGTTGGGGCTAAAATGGGTTCCCAGATAGGCAGCCACTACAAGGTTTTCACTTCTCACTGGTGCCAGAGAAGGGAGCACCTGGGTTACCTTATCGGCTTGCCCAGATGTAGGGTAGTTAGGGAACAGGAAGCAACAGTTCTTGAAGCAATAAAAAATGATAAAGGGGATATCACCACAGATTCCACAGAAATTCAAACCATCATCAGAGATTATTACAAACAACTCTATGCACATAAACTGGTAAACCTGGAAGAAATGGATAAATTCCTGGACACTTGCCTCCTC